>PVLD010010255.1:0-71803 GCA_004027595.1 Dinomys branickii
TTATTTTGTTATTCTGAATCTTGTTTGCTTGTTAGATATCTGTAGTTGAGATTGTCCCGATTTCCACTGAAATTGCAAGAAATTGTGTAATAATTTTAGCTCGGAAAATTTTGTTAACATTTTAAAATGTTGAATGTATACTACATATATATATATATATATATATATATGTATATATATATCATAGTTTACTGAGAATTGAAAAATAGATTTGAAATAGGCAGATGAAATTTATTGTATTTCAAGGAAAGTGGTAATTAGAAACAAACTAGGTTTAATATCAGTGGATACATCTTTCAACTTAAAAATATTCACCTGTTTTTTCTTCCCTCAAGATAATATTTATACCACATTTTTCAAGATTTGCTAAAAAGATCTTAAAATGTCACTAAATTCAGAAAGAAAAATGAATATATTGGATACAGAAAGCCAGACTAAACAGAACTTTCTATCACTTTCTTGGATAGCTGGGTATTCTCCACAAACTCAGATTTTCTGCCATTTACAGGCTTTACATTATCATTAATGATAAATTTTGCACTAAATATCTGTTGTATTTTGTAATTTTACTTTTAAAAGTACCATATACATCTGTGTAATCCCTCTCCATAAAGTAGAGGGTTGTTTGTGTTAATGAATTTTAAGCAAGTATCATTTAACTATATTTATGGCAGAAGGAAATTCTAATCCAATTTAAATACGTAATCACCCACATAGTGTCATTTTACTTTTACATATATTTGAATATTTTTATTAATTTTATAAAATATTAAGTTTCGATTGGTGTTATGGTTTGTGTCTTAATGTCTCTCCAAAGCCTTATTCTGTCATGTGGAGGTGGTTTCTCAGGCAAGGTGGCTGAAGCTAGAGTTTATGATCAAGTTTTAGTGCAGTGCTTAGATTAAGGATGTGAGCGCTGCACCCAGCCTAGGGTGGGTAACCTGAATATGGTGTAGGGGAGAAAGGAAGGCTTGTTCCTTCCCTTTTGCCCTTGTTGCTTTTGCTGCCCTCTGCTACCATGAACTGTTGCCCTCTGCCACACCACCCTGCCTTGGAGCCAGCAGATTACAGACTGAAACCTCTGCAAACTGTAAGCTAAATAAATCTTTCCCCATTTAACTTTGAGTGTCAGAGTTTTGTCCCAGCAACAAGAGAGAAGTAACTAAGAAAACTGGTGTTTCTACATATGCATATAAAACATTTGATCACAGGCATCTTCCCTATGAGTATCCTCTCCTTGACCAACAGAACACTTATTACAGTTGAAAATGTAGATGTAATGCAGAAATATATTCATTCAAGAAGAATTTATATAATGCTTACTGTTTATTAGATCATAAAGACAGATATGAAAGGGATTTTGATGTTGGAGAGGTGTTGCTATTTTTATATGGTAAAGGAAACATCTTTTTAAAGTGTTAAAATTGATTTTAGGAAGTAAGACGGAGAACAAGCTATCCCTGCTTGAACAGAATTGCTACCTTCTATGAGCTCTTGCTGTAGAAGCAGGCAGTGGTGAGGCGGGGCTGGGGACAGGGCAGAGAGGGAAGGGGCTCTATAACCTTAACAATCTGGTACTGTAGAAAAAGTGAAAAGGTCACCTATGTGATATCAGGGGAAAAAGATAGAGTGGTACTGATGTACCATCAAGATAAAAAGACATGACGTGGTGACTATGGGGAAAGGAAGGAAAACATGGAAGGGTGAAAGGCAGGAAGGGAAAAGTTTGGCAAATTACTCAGTTGAAAATAAAATAAAATAAAACTCCCAAAGAAGGCAACTTCCCACCTGTGATTTACATTATGAAACAGTGCATGTATTTGATTCAGCTGTAGCTCAAAATGACATGCTTAATACAATGAGATAAAGATGGAGACTGTAGATCATAAGAAATAATATGTCGAGTACCAAATAAATGCTATTCAGAACAAATAAATGAAGCATAAATACTCTAGGAGGACAGAATCAAACTGAACAATCATTGGCATAGAGAAATAGCTGATACTGGTAGGGGGTAGGGTTTGCAGAGGTCCCCCAAAGAGATGCACTGGGCGGGTAATGGGCTCCTTGCCTCCCAATACAGACAAAAGTGTTTCAGGCTATATCAGCGCAAGGCATAAGAATGATTAATGGGCAAAAAGAAGTACAAAGAAAAAGTGAGGGCCCTCATGTGCAGCACATACGGTCTGGGGTTGGGGCTTCTCAAGCGGCCTTGTGGCTGCGTTCCAGATGCATGATCTAGGGTGTATATGAGTATTGTCCTACAGGCTATTCATAGGGCAGGCTACGGTGAAGTACAAATGATTTGTATGTGTTTGAGATTTAGAGACATACTTTCCCACTTAATAGTAATACTTCCTTCAAGATGATGGGATGTCTGTGCAAGGAAAAGCAGCAGGGTTGACTTATAGGAGAAAAGATGGGCCTAATGTATAGGCTTAGGAGTTTCTTCTTTAGAGTGAGTTTTCTTTTCTTTGGCATTTATTGATTTATTTATTGAGTCCCAAGGTCTCATTATGCAGTTCAGGGCCAGGGATTGAATTCACTATGTAGCCCAGGCTGGCCTTGAACTTTCACCAATCCTCCCGCCTCAGCCTCCCTAGTGCTGGGATTACAAGTGTACATCACTACTCCTGGCTACTGGAGTGAATTTTCTGAAGGAGAAAAATCCAGTACTTTGGGCAACTCTGTGTCCTGAAGCTGCAGATTTTCATGAAATTACAATTTTCCTTGTCTGCTTTCTACTTACCTCTATGTTTTCTTTCCTGACTTAATATAATTGCAGTGAATGTGGATAAAAATAAAAACAAATGCATTAACATAATTACAGAAAGACTAATGCAGGGTTGACATTTATGACTCAAAATAAAAATAATATATGCAATTAAACTAGAGAATCAAATAACAAAGCCTTACAAATATAAAAAATTCCCTGGAAATTTAAGACTAATTAAAGGTTTGAAAAACCACTCTATTCCAGGAAATATTAAGACATATCTGTTTATAGATATTGAAAGATTAAAAAAAACTTGAGTGATATAAACACAAAATTTAAAACACTTGGAATAGAAAAAATCCAGACTGCTGGCCACATATTTATCAAGGAACTAAAAGACTAAAACATTTCTAAAATAAAATTAATACTAAATTTTGAGAGTTATTGCTGCCAAAATAAAAAGATATACATATGTATGATATATATATATATATGCAATAGAACCATAAAGAGGTGTGTATGTGTATGTGTTAATGGAAATTGACCCCAGCCTGTGCTTGAAATACCGAAATATATATGAACAGTATAATCCTCAGCTACATACTCACTAAGTCAAAAAAAGAAATGTGGACAGAAAAGAGGTTAAAGGGAAAGTATTTATTGGAGAAATAAAGAAGCTCCAGTAGCCAGGAGGAGTCTCAGGAAGCAGGGTGTCACATGGGCCCTCAGTCCACACTATTCACACAGAAGCAGAGCACAGGAATTGCTCAGTTAAGCAATTAGACAGTAGTCACCTATTACAGGTGGCTCCGTGGGTTTACAATGGCCTGTTGGAACTCTGGCCTTTTAAACCAGTCTCTTGGCATGTAGAGTTTAAAGGAAAGGGATTTTATGAGAAAATGTGTTTTTAAGCATTTTTATGTCCCTCAGTCCCTAAGGTACTATATTTCATGTTGTCTGAGAAATAAGGTAATCCTTTCATTGCTTATTCTTATTTTAATTTTTATCCGGGTGGCAGACCACCCAGTTACACCTCAAATCCTTTATTTAACTGGTTCCCTATTCATAAGCTAATTGACTAAACTGTCCTTTACACTCTGAACTATAGCCCAGCACTTTTTTTTTTATTTTAAGGAGCAAAGAACAAAACCAAATTTACAAATACAAAGACATAAACAAAGCAACACAAAAACAAAAATGATACAGAATTTCAAACAGTGGTAGGAAATTAACAATGGCTGTTGTATTACATATTGTTATCTTCAAATTGGTTACTCAGACAATCAGTCTCGAGATTCCTCAGTAAATTAGGATTAGAAGTCCTATTCAATCTAGCATTTTTTGTTTTATTTATTTATTTTTTTGACCTTAGGTCTTCCTAAATTGTCCAGGCTAACCATGTACTTGGGATCATCCTGCCTCATCTTCCCCTGTATCTGGGATTAAATATCTATACTCAATGTTTTTTTGTGGGGATTCTGGAGATTCATCCCATGCCCTTGTACATTTATCACTGAGAGAAAACCACGCTCTGTGCATCTTGCTAATGTCAAACTACATTATAGAGATTGTGGGCTGAGTGAAAGTGTTCACCTACACCCTAATCTTTTGTAGGTAAGAGTTGAACAATGCTGTCTTTATTTACACATGGATAAAAAAACATATGCAATGACTCCAGACTTTCAGTGTTTTCCATGATCTATTTCTTCAGTTTAAGGAAAACTTTTAGGATATATATTTTTTAAGAAAAGAACCATTTATTTCACACGAAAAGAGCTTTTGTTTTCAGTTTACTTTTACTTTACTTAAAATAAAATCAATTTAATTTAACACAAGAAACAAAAATAGAAATAAACTTTCATAATGCTAATAAAATCCGGGCATTGCTTCACTGTTTTTCTTCGTCATTTTCACTCTTTTAATATTCTACAAGTGGCATTTTTCCATTTTTATTATGCTTTCAAATAGAGCTGACTAGGAAAACGATATAGACTTCGTGTGCATGTTAAAGGATCAATAATAATTATTTTTAGAATCAAGTAAGTGATACATGGGTGTGTAAGAATGAATATATTTTAGGAATTTAAAAAATTCTTGAAAAAAAAAATAAATAGGGCTCCACTACCAAAATTCAGGCATTTGATATGGAGTATATGTTTCCATGATGCCTGTCACTTGAAAAATTTAATATATCAACACAAATAAGGTTTATTTCCTATTTACCTGCTCTTGAAAAGTCAACTCCATTATATTTCAAATTGAAAGCTTGCTCTCTTTTATTACCAATAGAGGTCATTTCAGAATTCAGTAATAATGCAGGTATAGTTGAGTGAAGTGAAGTTAACTGAATGACTCCTAACAAGTTTATTTGACAGCATCCTTCATCTTATTTCATTAATAAATGCAGAAGAATTTTGAAGGTAGATGGTAACAAAGTGCTTATAGAGTGCTATGGTTGGAATATGTACCCCCAAGCATAACACCACAGTGTTGAGAAATGGACCTTGAAAGGTGGTCGGCTCACAAAGTTTCTGCCATCATGAATGGAGGAATGCTCTTCTCTCAAGGGTAGGTTTATTATTGGGGAAATAGTCTTTGTAGAAGAATTAGACTAGTTCACTTCCCTTTTTTCTTTAGTGTTATCTTCTTCCACAGTACAGAAAGGAGGCCCCTCTAGTATGCTAGCCCCTCAGTCTTGGACTTTCCATCCTTTAAAAGCTTGAGTCAAATACATCTCCATCTATTATGAGCTACCTGGTCTTCAGTATTCTGTTACAGGAGCACAAAATGGACTGATTCTTTATTCATTTTAAGACTAAAGGTCATCACTTAAAGGAAATTCCACAATAGAAATGTGATGCAAATTTCTCTCTCTGTCTCTCTCTGCCCCCATCTATCTTTCTCTTTCCCTCTCTCTCTCTCTCTCTCGCACTCATTTCTATGTGAGCACAATTAGAATTAGTGATTCCTGGTTTCTTTCAATAGGGAAATGAATTGATAATAGTTTATGTGTCATGGCGACTCATTCAATCCATGAAATAGCATGCTTTGGATAGATGTCTTCATTAAATGGGAGATCATTAAGTGCGAGATGAATATGACCATCCTGCCTATAAGAACATAGTATGGTTAAGCTCAGGGACAAAACAAGGATGCTATAAGCCTTTTCCCAAAGCTGTTTAGTAGTATTTTACTTTTATATAGATCTTTATTATGTACATAACATTTATAAATATTGTCTCATTCATTATAATCACCCTGTTTCTTTCTATAGGTACACATTGGCTTTACCTTATTCACCTAATTTCTAACATGAAGCATAGAAATGCAAATTTAAAAAAACCACTAAGTACATTTTTCTACTACAAAGCTGCTTTTCTGTATCTTGGTCAAATTTCTAAATCAAGTCCTGTACCAGCTTTCTCCTCCTACTACCATCTCAAGGACAATATTTCTCCTATTTTGGAAAAGAAGGAAATGCTCAGGAGCTTGTCTTACATAACACAGCTTAAGATCATAAAGGAATCCTGAATATAAGTCAACCTTTTTTCTTTTTTCAGGAAGATGTTATAAATATTTATATAAATATGAATGCATTAGCTTATAGATGAAATTATGAAGTCTCTACTTCACATATTTAAAAATTCAGTTTTATATTTAAATACATTATATAAATTTTTTCTATTTGAATATAATGATTCATTCCCATTACATGAAGCAAGTGTATTTCAACTTTTCACATATTTCAACTTTTCACATCTTTGATGTATTATCAGTGGTGAACTGTTACTCTTGTGGTCCTTAAGGAAACATGCCATCAGCAATTGTGCAGTCTCCTTCCCTGTTAGTCCTAGCATGGTGGAACTTTAGAAAATACGATATAAACAAAAGCTTAATAAGCATTTGCATATTTAAGCTTTTATTACTCACCATGGAAGCCAGATATCACGCTGTTATAAAATTTAGGTAGGATCATTAAATGCAAAAATGGAAGGATATCTTGGACATATAAGTTCCCGCCAAACTTTTAGATGTTTACTGACTCTAGGCCATGCCTTGGGGAACAGACATACACTTTCTCCAACAAATCTCACATGAATTGCACAATCTCCAGCAAATAAAAAGTTATAGAAAAAAAAAGTTATAGAATACAATGATAATTACCAGGGGCTGATAGGATGGGGCTTGGGAGATACTGATCAAAGATTACAAAATCTTAGTTAGAAGGGAGGAATAGGTTTAAGAGATCTACTGTACAATATGGTAACCACAGTTGATAACAATGTATTATTTTCTTCAGAACTGCTGAGTAGATTTTGTGTTTCTACCACAAAAATAATGTAATGCAAATGTTATTTAGCTTAATTAGCCATTCCACATTTTAACCAATTTTTAAAACATGTTCTTTGTGATAAATATATGTAATATTTGTCAATTTAAAGAAATGTTTCAATATGGTAAACTTTGAGGCATGTGTTTTTGCTTTTGATAACTTAAATGTTGTCTAACTCTTTAACTGCTTTTTGAGTCATATAACAGTTTATCTTTGCATATAATCGTTTCATGAAATCATTACTTGTTTCTAAGTAAAGTATGAGTTTTATATTGTCACCAAAAAATTCCATGGTTTAAATACCCATTTCCATGATATTAATACAGTTTCAAATTACCTTGCCTATAACATTTTATTTATGCATTAGCACTTAGTGTATGTCTTTTAGTAGTAGATTGATGGTAAATCAACTTTTATATTTATTTATAAAGATATCCAGCACCTGCCTTTGTGATGTTATACCCTAATAATTCCTAAATGTGTTTACTATTTAACCATCTCAAAAGTGTTGTGCTTACAGCACCTTCGGGCTAATTAGACTTTCTGAAACATAACTTTGTCTGTAAGAAGAGTATCAAGTGAATTTCTGATAATATGAATCATTTTGTGAAGCCTAGATTCCCTACAGAAAGTGTGGTCCTACAGCAGTGTCCAGTATCAGCTGGGAGCACAAGTTTAGACTCAGTTCTACTGAGTCAGAATCTTTACTATAATAAGATCCACAAAGAGATTTCTATCTATATTAAAGTTTGAGAACAAGGCATCATAAAGACGGATAAGGCAAACACTGACCGAAATGTTAAAGGTAGTCCACCAGGATTTGTAAATAAAGTTTTATTGGTACACAATCAAGATATTAGTTTACATGTTTACTTTTGCAGCACAATCACAGAGATAAACCACTATGAACCACAAACCCTAAAATATTTAGTCTTCCCTTTTAGAAACCATTGGCTGATTGCTGATCTAGAAGAAAATTATCCTATGCTTTTCAAAAGGTAATTTTCAGAAAAATCACATTTATAAATCAAATGTTAGCTATGACCTTGGACTTTCACACATTCTCTGAGCCTTTGTTTTCCTCACTTGTGGAATATTGAAAACAATTCAACCTCAGGCTTAAGTGTGTATACATGTGTCTATATAAAACCAGATATATTATCAGACTTGTAAGTAGATATTTAAATTCCAGTAGTTTTTAATATCCACTACTTTGAATATGAAGCTGAAAGAGGATACAGAATCCAATTTGAAAACATAAGGCTCTTCTTACTACACCTCACTAGTATGTAACTATTTGTGGAGGAAGTCTGCAATAAGAAGTAAAGTATACTAGGTCAGTGCATTTATAAATACTTGATTTAGCTGCCTTAAAAAATAAACATGACTATATTTAAAAGGTATTACTCTATTAATTTGGTGCTTTGTGAGGCTAGGTGTCCAACTTCACATGTGTAAATTGTTACTGTGATCAAATCACTCCAGGAAAAGTAAGATTAATGACTGTATAATGTTAAAGCTTGTAATTCAATGAAAGTATGTGGGGCTCTCAGGATGTAGAGCATTATAGACTGAAATCAAGAAGCAAAACTTAATAAAAGGAATTTACTGCTTGTAACACAATTGGAAAACAGGCCAGAGATTCAGTGTGAGCAACATCACTCCAGATTGCACTATCTGACTGACAAACAGTGAGAAGCAGCATAAAGGTAACTTTTGGGACACAATATAGTTCTGAATTATTTCTTGCAGGAAAAAAGCAAGTAAATTTATCTATGATAAATAGCCAATGAGGAGCAAATTGCTGTTTGGGTAATTAAAACAATTGAATGTGTGAATTATGCATAGTTTATAGGTTAGAGAAAGAAACTTTGAGGCTGACTCTTTTGAAAGTTATGAAAAAGCAATTAAATAATGCACTAATTACAGAAAAAGATGACAACTACTAGGAAAACTGTAATTTAGTAAACTATGTGCAAAATCTAATCAGTAAAATGTCAAGTTAAACTCAACTAAATATTTCTAAGAGACTTTTAGAGTTAATAGATTTGGAAGTCAAGCAAATAGTTAATCACTAATTAAGTTATCTAATATGAGGGTATCTCAAATGTGAAGGTGCAACATGGTCACTTAGAGGGCTTGCTAAAATAGATTGATGAGAGACTTCTGGTAAGATGGAGACCAGGTAAGCAGCAGGGAAAGATCCTCCCAGAGGATCACCACCCAGACACTGGAGTATAGCAACATGAGAAAGACAGGAAGGAGAGAAATGTATACCCTGAACCCAAGAAGGATCTGAAATGAGAATTGAAGCCCTCAGATAGAGCAAACAAGACCTCTACTGGTGGAAAGGCTTGGAGGGATGCCATGGCACAGTCCGAGGAAGAGGAGGCAGAGAAGGAGGGAGTCACCACTACAAACACACCCTCGGCCCGCTCCCTCATTCTGGCACTCACAGCTTCAGCTTTGGAGGCCCGTGCTCACAGGAGCTTCCCAGCTTGGTCAGGGGAGAGTGGAGTGCCGAGAGCTGGTCCAAAACTGGAGAAGAGAAAGTGCAGCCAGGAAGAGAGGCAATGGCAGTCGGGAGGTGTTGTTGAACCCAGAAGGTGAGGATGAGAAGTTAAAACAGCCACTAAAACGGAATCCTCACTCTGTAGCAACCTTTCTAATCAGCACCCTGAGGCAAGGTGGAGTTAAAGCAAACAGTACACAGCCCACCACACCCAGCTCTACACCTGCCCCGAGGCTGTGGCCTCCTGCCTCTCCACTGTGTGAGCAGCTACCAGCAGAGAGCACCAGAGAGCAGCGGCAGCCACCCCAGGGCCACAGCAATTCCCAGGGATCCAGCCAAAGAACAAACTGGAACACAACATACCCTTCTCACTCCAACACCAAGCAGGAAGCATGAGCTGAGTTACTGGGATTCAGCTCCCACCCTGAACTCCCTCTCTGAGTACCTTGAGTCTAGGTGGCCCAAGCACTCAACATGTGTCCCTGACAGCAATGGGCTGAGTCCATAGGCTTCAGGACTCACCCTAAACTACTAATATTAGCACCAAGAGGGACTTCATATTGCTTGCATATATGATCTTTGTATGAACCCATAGTGACAAATTACATGAAAAGCAGCAGTCTGGGAGCTCGAGAGACAACAACATACTCTATATAGCAGACCCAAGAAAATCCTCCAATTCTCTTCTAGAACTAATAACTAAACTTAGTACATACCCTGAACTATCACAGTGAGCACAGGTGGGGGAGACCTCATGCCATTTATGCCCAGCATTGTAAATGTACCCAATGTCGAGTTACAATGGGCAGGAACAGAAACACTGGAGACTGAGAGGTGGGAGGAGGTGAAGACTTGGAACTAGGGCACAGACCCGGTTCTCTAGCTGGTTGGAATAGCCTCTAAAGAGTCATAAGTGGCCTGCAGGGAGACACTAGTAGCCTATAAGGGGACCCCAGGGGCCTTGACGGAGAGCTCAGTAGCCTGAAAGGGGAGGGTGCTCCTTCCAGGCTACATGTGAACCTTGAAGACCTGGACTGGGCCTCCAGCAGTGCAGTGACAGGGCAGAGTCTGGCAGTCTACGGGGATGACCCCGTGAACTCAATCAGCCCATGGAAGTGTGGCAATTGGGAGGAGCCCGGCAGTCCGCTGGGGGCAACCCTGTGGACTCAGCCGGGACCCTGGCAGTGTGGCGACAAGGCAGAGCCCAGCTATCTTCTTGGTTGAACTTGAGGATTCAAGGATTCGACCGGGCCTCCAGACACGCTGTATCAAGGTGAAGCCTGGGAGTTCTCTGGGTAACCCCGTGGACTTGAACAGACCGAGGGCCTTGAGCACTTGTCAATGGGGGCTTAATCATAGTGAACCTAGTTCCCTGTTTATCTACTGTCTTTGACCATGGGTGCGTTTCCACCTCCTGCCATAGCAATTTGTGTACATCTATATTTGTTACAGCATAATTTGAAGCAACCATGTCTCTTCTCATTGTGAGAGCCTGAGGGAGCAAATAAACCCCAAAGTACAGTTATTATCAGAGGGAAGATGACTGATTGAGTGGTAGAACAATGGAGATGAGGGTGGAGAAAATTGATTAATCAAATGAGCCATCATCAGTATAACTGAGCAACAAATGTGAAGATAACATCATGTAATATAGCATCACATGTTAATTTCCTACTATCTTCTCTATAATTTGGTATTTCCTCTATTGTTTTTGTGTTAACTAATGTGAAGATAACTTTATGTAATACAGAATCCAGTGCTAATTCCCTACTATATTCTTTATAATTTTCTATCTCCTGTGTTGTTTTTGTGTTATTCTGGTTTATATGTCTCCATTCTTTTGTCTTCAAAATGAAAAAAATAAAAATAAAATAGATTGATGAGCTCTACCCAAAGAATTTCTGATTCAGTAGGTGTGAGGTGGGCTCTGAGAATTTCAGTTTCTAATATGTTTGCAACACAGGTAATGTTGCTATTTGAGAAACAACTTTGAAAACCACTGGTGTCCCTCACACTGTGCTGGAAGAACTGAGTGACTGGAATGTTCCATTTCACATTCTAAATGTTTTAAATTCTCAGAGGAAGATCAGTAAGTCTACAATCATTTAAAAATCAGGAAAGGAGTTGTAAATATCTTTTGATCCTGGCAAGCCTTAAAGTAATTCTTTGAAATAGCATTTAAATGTGAACTTAGCATTTCAAATAGCTGATGTGACCTCACTGTATAAATACTTTGCTATTAGAATGAAGAGACTTAAGTCAATTATTATCTTGTCCAAATGAAGTTTGGAAGATAGAAAATAGTTTGAAGAATGCTTTATATCAGATATGTCATATCATTATTCAGGATTTAGATTATCATGGCATAATTTTATTTACAATTTGACATTAATTTTCAGTGGTTTTGAATGCTTAGTATGAAAACATACTACTCTTCTTTACTTATTGGGCCTTAGTAGTTAGTAGATGATATGATTATGCTTTAAAATTATAAATTGCCTGTTGCAATACTGCTCTTCACATGATAAACCACATATTGATACTTTGATTGCCAAATGTGGAAATTATATGTCAAAAGAAGTAAAATTATAGAAAACATGCTCCCCCAAACCCCAATTCTTCTTTGAAAGATTGGTAAATGTCATATATGTTCATTTAAAACTCTGAAGAAGTCAGAGGCACATAGGAAGTGTGGAAATTTTGGCAATCCATGAATTAGGTTTACAGTGGGATTGTGTTGCTAAATAAAAGATTTTGAAATGAAAAGTTACCACACTAAAATGTGTGTCATCACTGAATGAGAACAAACTCTGTAATAAAATCCAGTAATAAAATGGCATCCAAGAAATCAAAATAAAAGAATAATTTTAAAAGCATTAAGGCTTTATATGCTTGTACTCCAAGGAGTTTCTCATTGGGCAAGATTTGCTGGTGGAATTATAAACAATTGTAAAACACCTATCGTGTTGCAGAGAATAAAAGAGGAGGAGAAGAAAATGCTGATAATATTGAAAGAGAACTGTGCACAGGGCATTATGGAGAGTTAGAGAAGAGAGTTTGCAGATAGGGATAGAAACAGGTAGCATCCACAGTAAGGAAAGAGCATTCATCAATGTCATAGCATATCAGGGCAGACTATACATGAAACAAGGAATTCTGGTATGAAAGAAACAAACTATTTTCATTAGCGATCAAATCCACACTCATGTTTCCAGTTCTGTACAAGGGAAAGAGAAGAGAGAAGTCAAGGAAGTCTGACAGTAGAAATTTAGGAAGAAGAGCGAATTTCACAGCTGCAAGTAACATGAGTCTTGCAGCAAATGCAAAAAAGGAAGACGATAAACAACTCTCTCACACAACATGGAGCCAATGGGTAGAAAACTAAGCATTGTATGCCATAGCTCTAGATAAATGACACTGAGACTTTCATGGCTTGCTTTCCATTCACTAAAAGTAGACTAATATGGAAATAGAGTGTACGAGAAAACAGTCTTCTGTTAATTTATCCTTCTGAAGTACCTATATGTGGATCCTGTCTCCGGCCCTTGGTGCTTGATCCAGTTAAATGATAGAGCCCCCATGTAACTAAGATTCCTCTTTTAAAAACAGAAGCTGGTATTCTCTGGGGCCTTACGGAAAATGTGCACGCAGAACCCTTACAACAATGACTAACACGTAAACGTCCTGACATGATCAGCAGTGATGATGACAGCGCCGCCACTGCTGCTGCCGCCGAGGATGATGACGACGATGGCGGTGGTGTGGTGCTGCCAGGCGATGGTGGCACTGAAAATCCTTTGCTCCTCAGGGAATTTAGATAAAAATTTCTGGGAGGATCATAATTAAGGTCAATGCAAATGACACACACATGTGTGTTTAAAGTGTAGGAGTTTGTACTTTTCCTAGGGCTTTATCAGTACCCCACTACACTGATCCTTAAATCCACACACATACCCAATGACTTAGTTGGTAAATATATCAGGCACTGAATATTTGGGATTTAAGAGCAATAGCTTCACATCTTCCATCTACAGTACAAATTAGGCACTGAATTCTGGAGCAGTCACTTGGCAAGGATTTTGTTTCCTACAGCGCTCTTACTCATTTCTTCTGTCCCTGTGATTTCTTTGTACTTCACAGCCTACTTTTCTGTGGAGTACTTGGCCTTTAGTACTTGATAATCAGTGGTCTGGGTGGTGAACTATCAACCTATACGTAGCAATGACTTTTTCTCAAGTTAATTTTGTAAAAACTGTACTTGTATTAAGTTTCTTTCTCTCTTAACTGACTGGATATTTCAGACTATATGTGGTGAGCAGGAGAACATTTTTACTTAGTAAAAGTAACGTCAGTGATCATATTAAATAACAATGGTATTTTAAAAATACATATGCATAAAGAAAGTTCATTGTAGAATTAGAAAATAGCTGTTTGGGGGGATTAGGATTCTGGTGCAAAGCGAGAATATATGACAAAATAGTATACTTTAATCAACTCTTAAAAATAATGAAAATTTAGATTTCAAGAAATCTTTCAAATGGCTACAGTTGGGTCATTACTGGGGGAACTGAATAGAGAGACAGCATTCAAACCAAAGAGATTGCTTGAATTAGTTTTGCTGGAGAACTATTTCAAACTACTGAAAATATGATTTTAAAAGGCTTGAAAAATTATTCACTTAGGCAAATGGCTTGCCCCATTCAATGATGTCATAAGATCTGTGTCCTCACAGAATGTAAGTTTCACAAAGGTTGAAATTTTTTCAGTTACATTTTAAGCTCTAAAGCATAATAGCATATCACAGGTACTAAAGAAGTATTTATTTAAACTTAATCATTTTTATGGTTAGTTGCCCTTACATGCCTGTGTTAACTTGTTCCATGTATTTTCAGCATCAATTAATATTTTACTTTGAAAGTATTTAGTGCAACTTTAGACTTACAGATAAGTTGCAAGAGGAATATAAAGACTGTCTATATATTCTTCAGGTTGCTCAAATATTAACAGATTCTATTTACCTGTATATTCATCTTCTTTCTGAATTGTTTGAGAGCAAGTAGAAGATACAGTGTTAATTTACCCCTCAAAATGTTGGACTACATAAGGATAAAGAACAGTCATAGATATCATATAATAATAGAAAGGGAATTTCTACTGATGCAAATTATTAGTTTATCTGGCAACCTTATTTGAATTTCACCAGTTGGTCTGATAATGTATTTTAGAGAAAAAGAAAGTTCTGATTGAGTATTTTAGAAATTTTTTTATCTCAGAAAAATTTTGTCGCTTTAAAAAATAAGAACTGCCATACTTTGGATTTGTCTTGATGTTTTATTTGTGATTAACATCAGATTATGCATTTTACCACAGACACATGCTATGGACTGAATGTTTGGGTTCATCTCTATCTAATTTATATTTTGAAAGGCTAATCTCAATGTGATGGTGTTAAGTGTGGGAGGCTTTGGTAAGATCATGAGCATGGAGCCCTTGTGAGCAGGATTGCTACATTTCACCCTACAGTTTTTCTCTTTGCTCCCCAATATACCCAGCGACAGTGCAAAGGCAGCACTCTGTAACCCAGGACATGGGCCTTCATCAGACACATACCTGTTAGTGCTTGACTGTAAACTTTGCAGTTTCCAGAACCAAGAGAAGAAGCTTCTATTGTTCAGGCTACACAGTTATGTCAGTGTGTTATAATACCTGGGAGGGAGTAAGACAATATGATATTGTTCTTTTAAGTGCGTAATGTTAGGTTTCACTTGGTGTTGATTTTCCTAACAAGTACTTTCACTAGCTTTGTTCATTTGCTTAATGTAATAATTTCCGTTTTTTTGCAGTAACATGGAATTACAAATTTACCAGCTTAAAATGGCAAATATAAATTTTATGACATCTCTGTAGAAGAAAGTGAGAAACAGATATCATTGGATTTCACTGGGTTAAAATCAGTGTCAGTTGAAACTTTTTCTTTGTAGGGACTTTGGGAAAGAATCTGTTTCTTTGTATTTTCAAGGTTCTAAATGCCATGTATCTTCCTTGAATTGTGGATCCTTCCTTCTTGTTCAAAGCTAGCAACGTTTCAATCTCGTTAACTGATATTGGTTTATTGAAAATTTTTGTATCTTTTGGGCTCAGCTTCAATAATTCATATTTATCTAGGAATCTGTCCATTTCTCAATAGCCTTTTCCCCTTGTTTTCTCACGTCTGCTGCTATCACTTCAGAAAGTTCCAGTGTTTGATTTCCAATTTCATCTCTCTAAGTTCTGAGTTTCTCCTGAGTGTGCTGAGGGTCTGGGTTGTGTTTTGGTTTTGCATCTTGTCATTTTCTATTTTCTCTTTCTAATTTTGTTCTCCATGTTGCTACTTGCCAGTTTCTTATGATGGATAGCTTTATTATCACTAGCATTTAGATTTCTCCAAATGTTCTTCAGGGATGTCTTCTAGGAAAAGGTAGTTTCTTATAGCTATTCAAAAGCCCTACCTTCCCAATTTGTAAAGGGTGCAAAATTAATATTTGCCTGAACTCCTAATCCTTTGGTACTGGGCTGTGATGGTGATTATGACCTCATACAGTCACAGTGGTGTCATACAGGGCAGAAAAACTATTTCTAACATGTATGACATACTCAATAAAGTAGTACAGTTAGTAATAACATTAGTTTGAAGTGCAACTTGACTAATAATAAACTATGATAACCATTATCCTGTTACCTCTGACCACAGGAGGAAACTCTAAAATTATGTAACAAAATAAAACTTATACTGTGCACTTCTATGTAGTAATTTTCTCTTTAGGTGATTTTACCCTTCCTTTGGGAGCAAGGGGGTTAAGATGGTTAGGAGATAGGCTAAAGTAATCAGTGAGGTCAAATATAGTACAATCAGGGCTGGAAATTTAAGGATGATCACCCAAGTTTGGGAAGCTGGAGAACACAGGAGGGAAAGAATAAAATAGAATGTAAGGACATAGTCAGAAAGGGCAGAGACAATATTTACTCACTAGAAAGTTTAAATTCAAGAAGCAATTGAGGAAAGAGAGAAAGTGAGTCTATAGAAAGAAAAAGGAGATGAGAGAAAGAGAGGAGAGAAAAGAAAAAGAAAAATCCCCAACACAAAAATAACTACCAAATAGAGAAGAAAGCAAGATTACATCCAATCAGGCCAGACAGAGGTATCAGTCAGACAAACAAAGGAAAATGGTAAAATATGAAAGTGGTAAAATAACTCTGGCGCTCACAGTTCTGTGATAGTGCCCATATATAATGCCAGAAATGTGTTGGGTATGGAGTAGATCTTGGTCTCTAGATCTGGGACTGGTCTGGGACTGGACTTCTGTGGAGTTCTCCGGAGTCCAACCACTGGTTCCTCTCTGCTGTGTTAGACACTTTCATGCTGCTGGTCTCTCCAATTTCTCTGCCCTCCAAAGGCCTTTGCGCCTGGGCACCTGGGACCCTGCTATTTTTCTAGATCTCAGGTCTTGGGGTTCCTGTAAGTGTACTCAACAAAGGCATGTGTCCTTACATTCTTCTCAAAGGCCTCGCTGTCCCAGAGGCAATGGAAAAAGTATAGAAGGGAGTGATTTGCAGTCTGCTCACAGGGCCCGCCATACCAGAGGGAATGGAGGGATGGTCGGGCGAGGACTCACTCTACTTACTGGCCCCACCATCCTACAAAGAGAATGGAAGAAGTGTGGAAAATGAATACAATTTATACAAGCCATATAGTTGACATAAAGTTATTTTTTGGCAGATGTGGAGTCCTTTTGTCATGTCTACTTTATTGCTTTTTCCTCATCTTGTTTTCCTTCCTAACCTTTCTCATTGCTTTCCTATAGACTTTTAGAAGTCTCTACTTAAGTGGTATTTTAGCATTTAAAAGTGCCTGACACATATCTACATTATTAAATCTTTAAGAAATAAGTTCCTAACAGAATGAGAGCCTGTCCAGTTTAATTGGTGAATATTTGTAAATAAATAACACATAGAAAATTTTAGTTAGCAATAGAATCTAATTCATGTTTAATTATATCTTATATTGTCTTTTTTCAAAATAAATACTTGCATTTTATTTGATAAGCCAAGGAACTCTATGAGCTACCATATTGTTACATTTTGCTATCTCAACACATTTTATAGATAAGGTTTAGAATTTTTGTGTTATTATTTTAGAATTGTATTTAAAAATTATTTAAAATACCCATTGGTCCATGTGATTATCAGGAATTTTTCTTCTATGTTCAGGGTGGTATTTAGAAACTGTTGAAAAAATAAACAAATAAATACATTTTCCTTCAAAAATTTATTTTCAATAACAAGATAACTATACATAAGAAACAATAAAAATTTTAAGGACATCTTTCTTAGACTTCCAGAATATTGATCAGGTTATTTTATCATCAACTAAAAACTATTTTACCTTGTAGATAATTTCAGTGACTCTGTTACAGGCAAGAGAATCATCGATCTTTAGAGACTGATAGCATCTAGGAGATATCAAGACTGATTTGTATTTAAAGGAGAGAATCCTTAAGACCAATAATTCCCAGAGATGCTTGTCATCATATGGCTGGTTAGGAATGCTATAATGAGAATGCAGGGTCCTGCCTGGATTATCTATCTGTCTATTTATCTATATAGATATAGATATAGATATATCACTAAAAAATCCTTTTCTTCTCTGAAATCAGCATAGCTTTGCTGGATAGACATTATAAATAATAAGTTAATTTATTTTTCAAAGGAAATAGTAAAGCTATTTTAGTTATTTTGTTCAGAAAAACCTGAGCATATTGCAAGTGATTTCATTTCCATTTCTGATAACAGGGACTGTGCATAACAGTAGAATAATGCTTTGTTTCATGTGTAATGATTTCAAGTGAGAAGTTGGAATCACGAAACTAAAATTCTGGAAAAATAATTTTATAAATTGTTTTAAAGATATTTACATTTACAAAGTATATTTATTTGAAAAATATAAACACTATAGAGCATTTAACAGAACACTTCACAAAATAAAATAACCAATAGTAGCATTCATATTTTCATGAGCCTGAACACTCAATATAATGACATTTGCACAGATACAACACTCAAGAGTAGAACCATGTTTATAAAGAAGTAGGTTAAGAAACAGATGTATAAATGCATATCACTATGTTTGGTAGTTGTGAGTACTCATTTTAATAAATCCAATAATCTAAAGACCTATATGAGTAAATTCTCTGGCCATGATCCATCAAAAATTGGGACTAGTCAACACCACATATGCAGTTGAGATCTCTTTCACAAACTAGATTTCCAAAAAGAGAGCTCCTCATTTACTGAGGATTTTTCAGTGTTCTTACATTCACAGACAATGTTAACGCCCAATATCAACGTGTTATAATGTACTTTCAAGAGTCAAATTTACAAAAATGCAAAAAAATTAGTTAGAATTATCTAAAAGTCTTTATAGAGTTTATACTTCCAGAATTGAAAAACATGCAAAGATAAAATATGTCATAGCACATTGTAAAAGTCAATGTGGGTGGATAACTTTAAAATACTGAAAATAACCTAAGAAAGGAAAAAAATGAAAAGGAAGAAAAAGCATAAAACCTGGAGGAAAACCTTAAAAATGGCATATTTAAAATAGTAATACAGGGATAGATTATGGGCAGGAAAGTAGTCCATAAGAATTAGTCATTCTTCCTGATCAGTTTCTGTACTTAGAAGTTTTATATGACAATGCATGGCTGCTTCTTTTTTTTTTTAGGACCTAATTCTCTTTGAAAAATACATTCACATTCATTTTCTTCAAGATACTGTTCTTTTTAAAATTTTTCTGTGATTCAATATACAGAAACACGAGGATTCTCCCTTAAATTTGGTCATCTTCTGGGCCATGTTTCTTTGCTCTTTTGAGTGTGTGGAAATCCATTCGATCTGCTTTCATATAGAGACCAGAATTTTGTGGAAGGGATACTTGCAATCAAATAGCAACATAGTCATATAAGAGTCCTGTATCCTGCTGTCTACATGATTATTTTTTCACCAGTCAGTAACCTTTTGGGTTTCTTCAGGCAAATGCAGGTGTAATTCATTAAAAGATCCTAGAATTTAATTAGCTAAAAGGAATGCCAATGTACACAAATGACACGTGTTGAAACTGAAATTTTCATTGTTGTCATACAGATCAGTCAATCCACTCATCTGAACATTATAGCAAATATAAAAATTGGAATCAATGAAAGAAAATACAAAATTTATTGGTAACAAATTGAAATTCACTTTTAGAACCCTTGATCTCACCTGATTCCAAATGTGTCATGATGGTTAGAAATCCAACTGAAATTAATTTTCTTCTGCAAAGTCCATCAAACCATTAAGCATATATAAAATATTTCACTTTTTCAGTCATTAATACATAAATAACTGGATATGCTCTAAAATTTTTGAATATAACAGAGACATGAATTGTATATATTTGATTTAAAAACTCCAATTAGGACAGTTTGGAAAGTCTCATTCATTAACCAAAGTGGAACATGAACTACTTTTTCTGTGTTAGAGTTAGTGGAAAATATTAGAGGTGCCATGATTTGGATCTAAAATGTCCTCCCAAAGGGCCTTGTGTCGGAGGTTTGATCTCCAATGCAGCAATGGTAGAGGTGAGGCTTTTGGAAGATGATGGGATCCTGAGGGCTTTCACTTTATCAGTGAGTTAGTCCATTGGTAGATCCACAATGGATTGGGCCCAGTTGAAGGTAGTGGGAGATAAAGATATGCCCTTGGGCCTATATTCGGTCCCTGGCCCTCCCTGAGTGCCTTACCTCTGTTTTCTGACTGCCATGAGGTGAGCAGTTTTCCTACCACATCCTTCTGCCATGATTTTCCTGCCTTACCACAGACCTAAAAGCAACTGAATCATCTGACCATGATCTGAAACTTCTTAAAACAGGAGCCAAAATAAATCTTTCATCCTTCAGGCATTGTTCTGGGATATTTTGTCACAGTGATGGAAAGCTGACCAGAACAAGAACCCCATCTTGTTTGACTGTCAAATTCCTAACCATGGGTAGTTTATCATCTACTGTTTTGTAACTGTGGAGGAACCTCTAAGTCAGCAAGTGTCTTTGGTTCAAAATGTTGTTGAGCTTGTTGAATTATTTTTATTATCTGACAAAATGTGAGTCTTGGAAGGCAAGCATGGCATTATGTTTCAAGGGTCTGATGTAGTATATGTTGAGAAATTTGGTAATGGTCTTATGTATAACTGAAAATGTACTAATCTCTTCTCCAAACTAGACTGTATTTATGGACAAAGATTATGTTTATGAACAAATCACAACCTTTGAGATTATACAATATATTCCTTATCAAATCTTGAAAAAGTTTTGTGGATTTCCTCTATGACATGTGCTATATGTTCTTGCATTATCTCATCTCATCTCACCTCATCTTCACAATAGAAAAATAGAGGTGTTACCACTGTAATTTTATTAAGACTGAAGGAGATGTTACCATTGTAATTTTATTACCAACATAGAGGTGTTACCACTGTAATTTTATTAAGACTGAAGGAGATGTTCAGAGCAGCAATGTAACAAAGCAATGTAATTTGCTTGGAGATTTATAACTACATGGGAAAGGCAAGTTTTGAAACTAAGCATTTTATTCCTCCAAATCCCATGAGGTTAAATATCACTGTACTGTCTTTCTATGGAGAAAGCATCTAAAATAACTTGAAAACCACAAAGGGTAAGGTAGGATATAGTTAACAATTTTATGAAAGTGTAATTTTAGACACTAAAAATTCCAGTTAATTTGATCAAAATTGAATTAAATATGAAAATAGATATATACAATTATCTGTTTTTTTCAAGTGATTGTGTTTTAATCTTAAATAAATAGGGATAAGATTTTAAAGCATTGAAAAAGTGGATATCACTGGTATAAAGTAAGGACTGTTCCTTCTGAGTACTCCACTAAAGATTTCATTTTATTTGCATTCCCAGAGGAAACTAAAATATTCCCATATTGGGGGATCGTAGAGAATTATACATTACAGTTATTTCCTTAGAATCTCATGAAATTTAAATAAAAGAATTTAAATTCCTTTTTATTTTTATCTTTTTAAAATCTAGATAACACAAGGAGATTTATTAGGTAGGCTCACAGGATCAGAGGTGAGGGAGACCACAATGGCTGTCTGCATTAGGGAGAGACAAAGGGTCAGGTAGCTGCTCACCCCAAGACCAAAGGGGTTAAGGGTGTAGTGCTACTCCAAGTTTGAAGCCCTACCAGCTTTCTAGATGTTGCCCTATGAGTCTGCTTTGGAGTCCTGAAGAAACTGGAGACTGATGTCCAAAGGTGATGGCAAAGATGGGAGCTCTTGCAAGTGAGGATGCTTCCTTCTTCTTTCCCTTTTTATTCTGTCCAGGCCGCAAACATATTGACTGGAGCCACCTATATCTAGTGTGGGTCTTTTTCAGTTCCCTCAGTTTGCTGGCCTCCATGTCTATCATACACAGACACACCTAGAACTTTGTTCAACTAATCAGCTAGGCATTTCTTAGTCCATTCAAACTGACATCTCATGACGGTCACAGCAGGATACTGTGTGATAGGTATGGTAAGATTTTCCTCTTCATTTTCTTTATAAAATTATTCAAAATACTTTCTACTTAATAAACTACAGTATTTTGTTGTGCTTTATCAAAAAGTTTTTATTTTTTTTGACAGTCATGATAGTCATGCTTTTAGTTAATGATCATAATTTACATGTTTTTGTGAATATCTATATTTCCTCCCAAATGCCTCAAAAAATCTCTCACAACTCTACTTTTATTTTTTCACAAGTGATCAATCATTCTCAATGTCCTATTAGTTACATTTTATTTTCTCAGGTTCCTTTTCCCTAAACTCTCCATTCTTTGTCTTCAGACTCAACTATTGCTCTTGAATGCTTGTGTTCTCTGCCATCCTAATACTTTATTTCACCAGTAGTACCAATGCCTTTTTTTCTGATTTCCCAAATCTTAGTTTTGTGTTGCTATTACAAAATACCAGATGCTAGTTGATGTATAAAGAGAAGTTTATTTAGCTCACAATTCTGGTGGCTGGAGAGCATTATGCTGGCATCTGACAAGGACACTCCTGGCTGAGTCTCAACATGGCAAATGAGCTGAATGAGCTGCATGTAGAGGGGGCCAAGCTTCCGGACAATGAACCCATGTGACAGTGACCACTTTCAAAAGAATTAATCTCTTATCAGGAGACATAACTGAATCCACAGATCTGGGCATTAATCACTTCTTGACAACTTATTTGGAGGTTCTAGCAGGGGAGCACAGCTACTTGTATACGCTTGAGTGAGGAATAGTCCTCCTCTATCAGGATGCTCGTTCTGTTCGAATGAGCATGCAGCTTGGGAAAGAACACACATGGAACATTGAGTTAGGAAGGAGACACCCCTAGCCAACCAGATCCGCTGAATCAAACCTGGCGATCAATGGTGTGACAGATGTAACAGCCAGATTGCCCTCACATTCATAATTACTTCTGAAGATGGAGCCCCACCCTGATCATCTCCTACTAAATCCTACCTCTTATAGTTTTCACCACCTAAACACTGCCAACCTGAGGACCAAGTTTCAGCCTGGGAACCATTGGCAACAACCCATATAGTACCTGTTTCTATGGGTCTCACTTTTCTCCTTCCCTTTTCCTAAAGCACATATTCCAGGAACTTTAGAAGTGTACATAGAAGATAAAATTAGTTGAATTCTTATATGTTTGAATATATCCTTAACCCGCTCTGTCCAACCAAACTTACCTATAAGATCCATTCTATATCTTTGATTGTTCAGACATCAGACAGCCTAGATATTGCTCTCTCTCTCTTTCTCTCTCTCTCCTCTCCCTCCTTCCCTCCTTCCTGTCTGTCTTGGTTACATTTCTCTCCTTACTGAGACAAAATACCTGATGCCCAATATAAAGGAAGGAAAGGTTTACTTAGTTCACAGTTTGTGGAGGTTTCAGTCCATACTTGGCTGGCTCCAGGGCAGAGTGGCACATGGTAGAAGGCAAATTTTATGGTGGCAGAAAATAGCAAAGGCAACAAGAGCAGAAAGGGACTAGTGGCGAGAAAGAGCATCTTTCTCTCCGTTACACTATATGCAAAATATCTGCCCTAGGACAGGTGTAGCTCTCAAAACCATAATCCCAACATTGGACCATGAATCAACCATAAACTCTACAAGACTGCCCCATGACTGCAGGGTGTTTTTGGGGGAAATCCAGACACAAACCATAACATTGCCAACATGCATTTTACAATTTATGTTAAATGTCTTTCATTAATCCTTTTTTTCTATCATTTTTTCTTTGCTTTTATTAGAGATGACTTTATTTTATTGCCCATTGGATGTTTTCATTCTTTTGAAAATAACCAGAGTAGAAGAGATTAACTTCAAATGATTTTTCTTTCTGTTCCTGTTCCCGTCTCATGATGCAAGAAAGTTTAGAACTGAAACAACCTTAATGTGTTATCAGGTATGGAGGCATTGTTCCTTTTTCTGGGCCATAGTTCCTAAAATAGGTTCTTCATCTATGTTTTAGGCAAGACAGAGGAAAAATATACACAAACAAGAGAAAAACAAAAAATTAGCCTTTCTATTGACATATTTCCGTCCCTTACTCTAAAAACAAAAGACAAAGCACATGAAAAAGAAACTTTGGAGAGAAAAAGAAAACAGTTTCTACAAATATCTGTGCCTTATTTGTAACTGTAAGATTTGGCACTTCTAGTAGTTCTTGTTCTCTGATATTCCTTTTATAGAATATCACTTTTGTGTTTCCTACATTAAATGCTACCTCTTATTTAGCATATTGACAGATATATTACTAGAATTTTTATTTTAATTTACATCTATTTTTTGTCTCTTACATATTGTGTCATCTTTTATGCAACAAATTTTGGATAGTTTTTTAATTTGTGCTTTGATTGACACATAATAACGGGTACAATGTAATGTTTCAATTTATGTATACATTGAATAATGATAAAATTGAGGGAAATAGCATATTCACTACTCTAAATGTTTATCATTTTTTATGATTAATACAATCAAAACCCTGTCCTAGCTATTCTGAGATTTTTCAGTATATTAATGTTACTGACACAAACTCTACAATAGAAGATCATTAAATTATTCTTTCTTTTCGATTTTAACGTTGTACTTGTTGACAAACATTCTCTCAGAAAATTATCTGCAGTAGGTCAAGATTTTTCTTGGTGTCTATATTTAAGACATTTGTAAGATTAATTGTTATCTCAATATTCTTAAGGATAACTGATTGAGATTTCCTTTTCAACAGTTGGTCTTAATTCTGTAGAGGGCCAAAGAGTAAATATTTTAAACCTCTTCGGCCATGTGTCTTCTGTTACAAGTACTCAACAATGCTGTCCTCTGCTAGGAACAACCAAAGATAATGTGGAAATGAACTGGCATGGCTGATTTCTGATAAGTGTTTATTTTCAAAAACATGTTATGGATCAGAGCTCTAGAGTAATTAAGGAGGAACTATATGTTCCTTCTTGGTGAACCTTCTTTGTGGATATTTAGTTCTTTACAGAGAAGGAAACTAAACTTTTCTATGTGAAGGTATTTGGGTAGCATGTTGACACAGGAGTGGAGGGAGCATGTAACTTTCAGCTTTGTGTTTCACACTTCTATCATTTCAGAATTCAGATTCCCTTATTTTTTCCCACAGAAAAGCCTATAGTATCCAAAAGTTTTGGAAGACTGAGGTCTTCATCTGAGTGCTTCATCTCAGTCTACTTTACGAGCTATCACCACCAAGTCCTATGCCCTCCAGCATTCTGCAAATAGACTTGTTACTCAGCAGTATCTGCCTCAACAGCACTTTGGTTGTAGCTTTCCTTACTACCCTTCATGAGTTATAACTTCACTCTGTTTTTTCTCTTTCAAAATTGGGCTGGCATACTTTCCCCAGTGTTGTGCTGTCATTCATCCTCAATTTCTTTCTGGGTTTATAAAATTTTCAACTCCTCCATCCTTTCCTGTCATTTCAGTGGAGCTTTCTGATAAAACAGAACAACATAGGCAGTGCACTGAAAAAATAGAGAACACCTAAGCTACTCTAGTCAGAGAGATTGTTTAACTGTAGTACCGTACACAAGTGGTGTCATATCACTTACGTTTCTGTATTTCAGTCCATTTATTTAACCATCACCAAGTTGGGAGTTTAATTTCCTACCACTTTGTCTGTAACTCTGTTGTTTGCATTGTTCTTATGATATTTGCTAAATGAATGTCTGTTTGTTAATGTGTTCTCTTATTTTTAAAATAAAAAATTATTTTAAAAAGTTTGGAGTCTTAAATTTGGCCCTAAACAGTGGTATTTTAAAAACAATCTATCAGAGAATTGCGCTTAGATCACACATAATAAACTACACAAGCAATAAGCATACAACAGAGTACATAGTAATACACTGATTTTATGTAATATGAATTCTTGTTAATAGCATAAGAAATTATTGTTTTATTTTAAAGTGCACATGAAAAATTTCATTTGTTTAAATTCTTCTTTTGCATATTTTAATACTCATTAAAATAAGTAAATATACCATTGTAAATAATTTTTGAATCTAGAGAAAAAGAACAACAGAATGTGAATGGAGAAGAAAATCAGTACCAATTGAAGAGTGTTACGTTTGTGTCTAGATGTCCCCCCAAAGCCTCATGCAGTGCTGGTGTGGGTTTCTAGAGTTTGTAACTAATTCATGACCCAATTCTGGGATTATGGATATGAGTGCTACACCTGCCCTGGGGCGGGCAGTTTGCATACAGTATAAGGGAGGGAAAGAGGCTTGTTCCTGCTTCTCCCTTTTGCTCTTGTTGCTTTTGAAGTTTTCCCACAGTCATGAACTTTTGCCCTCTGTAACGTATCACACTGCCTTGGGGCCAGCCGAATATGGACTGAAACCTCCACACACTGTGAGCTAAATTAGCCTTTCCTTCCTTAATTTTGGGCATCAGGTATTTTGTCTCAACAATGACAGAAAAGTAAATGAGACCAAGAGTTACCTTAAGTTTAATATTTCATGATATTCTGTAATTTCTGACCCAGTATTGATCTGACATGTTAAACACCCACAACAGACCAAACAGTAACTTGGAAAAGTCAGTGACAGCAACAGTCTGGAGTTCACAGCCAAAATGAACAGAGTCTGTGTGTGTGTGTGTGTGTGTGTGTGTGTGTGTGTGTGTTTTGTGCGTAACGTGACATATTTATAACTCATTAATTTCTATGTTTATTCCTTTTTTTAATATTAGGAAAAGTTTCCTTTTTTTGATCATAGTAAAGATTGTGTCTATATATGTCCTGAGGATTAAACTCAGGGTCTTGTGTGCATGCCAAGAGCATAATCAGGCACTTAGCTATATTTTTAGGCCTGGTCATAGTTAAAGTTAATGAAGTAGTCTATACTATTTTCCAGTAGTGTCTTGTAACTAATGCTCAGTTCATATTCTATATAGACTCATTGGGTTGGGAAGCGGACATACTCTGGATATTATTAAAATTGGGCCTATAGATCCAATATTGCTAATTGCTAGATTTTATCCTGGGTCCTCAAGTAGCAGACTGTCCTATCCCTGTCTGATTATTAGTGTTTAGTACAGTGCCTTTTACATAATGAACACTCAAAAATCTTTGCTGATTTAATTGTACTTGAGTTTTGTTTTTCACCTACCCTAATTTACAGCATTACAGAAATAACCAGGAGCTTAACTGGCCCAAGTAGTTGACACGTCTTGTCCATTGTCTTCTGAAGATTTGCAACCTGATTTACCCAAAAATGTTTTATAAAGAAATGTTAACATTGAAAACATGTTTTTCAATTACTTCAAAGCACTAATGAATGTAACTCTCAAGGAGGAATGCTTTTAGAACTTCCATAATTAATTTATTTAATGTTCAGTTGACTGAAGAGATAAGGTATAGGATTCACTAAAATGTACACGAGCACTACTGAAAAATATAAAAATATCAGGACCTACTTTTACTTAGACTAATGAAAACTACTTTGAGGTAATTGCAAGAGATACATTTTTTCCTGCACATTTTCACTAACTCTGTGGCCTCAATATACTGTCTGTTTCCAGGCAACCTTGGCAAGGTCTTAAAGTTTTACCTATTTTTTGTGTACACTCAAAAAGTGTTCCCTCTTTTATCTACATGTTTTATAATGCCTGTCATTTCCTGTTCATCAAAGCAAGATAGATAGTGGCTTGATCACATCTGGCTGTTTTCTTATTGACCCTTCTGTTTCTCACTAATTAATTTAAAACATCACTTCTAAAAAGCATCTCTCAAACACTTTATGCTCATAACTCCTCTAATCAAAATACTTAACTGTGCAGAACAGTCTTTCCACTGTATTCAAATTAAGCTTAAATAGATTCAACTGTTGCTTCTGCACATTCTCAACCTGATAACGTCATTTTAATCAACTGACTATGAATATGTTATTTGCTAATCCTATCTCATAAAATGTCTTTTGAGCTTCTGCTGAGATAAGCACAACTTTATGAATCCTTGGATTAGTCTTTTTTCGCTTGTAAGTTATAATTGTATGTAATTTTTCTCACATGAATTAATTATATTCACATCCCAAGCAATAGCTTTTCTTTGTTTTATATACACCCTTTCAAAATGCCTGGCCTGAATTATGACAGACAGGAATATAGAAATATATGATGAAAACGATTGTAGTGTAAACTCCACCTCTGCTATAATTAATTATTTAAGCTCTTTCCATATGTAGATTTACATATTTCAGCTTCTGTTCACTCAGGATTTCCACCTCACTGACAATGTTCTAAGAACATTTTGAAATTTAATGATTAAATTTTTCTTTTTCCTAAATAATTTTCCATAAGGGCTGATGCAAGAGTTTCTAATCTTAGGTAATTGCATCCCTCAGTGAAGCAAAGGTAAAAATGGTGTCCCTTATCTTAGTCTTTGTTGTTTGAAAAAATAATGCGAATCTCAACATTTTCAGAATCTGAGAGTATTGTGCTGACACGAAATGTGACATACACTTACATTTTTTAACCTGGACGTATTTCACATGTTGCATGTTTTATGGCTATCACAGCTTATTTAGAACTGTTAGTTATATGTGTCTTTAATGAACTTGACAACATGAAATATGACCAAGCATTTCATTGGAAGGACAACTGTCATAACACGAAAACTGGAGATTAAAGTAGGAGACAGAATTGAAGATATTAGTATGTTAAAATCTTAGAAAAATCTATAGCATATTTCAGGGTGTGTTCCCAGTGTAGTCAAAGAACTGGCTTATGACTCCCAACTACAATTAGATAACTTATCCTGAATTTTGTTACATAGCATGCAAAATTCAGGAACATTTTTAGACATGGCTAGATTCACTCTGGGAAGATGAGGACAATGGGTATGCTCATCTCTTGCTGTCCTGCTTTGCAATGGCTTCTTGGTATACTGTATGTTCTATAACTAGTTTGATGATCAACTACTGATCCAGATGAATTATTATAAAGTATACATCCAGGTACTGCTACATATGTAACTAAGTCAGTGTATAAATATAAAACTGGGCAGAGAATAGAATATTTGGGCTTAAAGAATCTCTTTAAATAACTTTACATTTTTAGTAGTACATGTTTGCAAGCATAGAATGATAACCTTCATTCAGGGGAATTATTACATGTACATAACACATCTCAATTATTTTTTTCTTTTGTTTTTCCCCTCCAAATCCCTGTTAATTTTTTTTTGCTGACATTAGATTCATTTATTTTCTATCTCCTTATCAAGTTAATTATTACAAATAAAGATCAATAGCCAGACCAACAGGTCAAAAACATAAAGTAAGACAATTCTATAAAATCAAGGCACATTTTTAGCTCCATTGTCCATGCTCGATTACAATAAATTTTTCCCTCTTTCAAGTTATATATATATATATATATATATATATATATATATATGCACCTGCACCTGACTGGGTAAGGATTTTAGCTTCAGTTAATCTGACTGTTTATTCTAAGTTCACTGGTTTCTTTTTGTGGTAAGTAGAGTCTAGTTTATCTACTCACTTAATATTAGCATCTGATTGTTCCACAGATCTATATATAATGTTGGCCTGCTTCAGTGCACTTGTCATGTAATACTGAAGAATATGAAGAACAGTTAACCATGCAACTGATGCTTTCAAAAGCAAGATTACAACGAGGATGCGATCAGAAAGAGTGAACTGAATGAAAAAGACACTTGTAAACTATAAAATAAATGTTTTTAAATTTTTTTCTAATGTCCATTTATTGGGCAAACCAAGTTAAAGTAGCAAGTAGAGGAAATATAAATGATATGGTCTACAACAAACATTGAATCTCTCCAGTATTCAAATTATCCACATTTCTTTCCATTCTTCATATGACATTACAGATTTAACATACTATGCTCAAAGTCCACAGTTTAATCGAATGGTGATATAACCAGTTGTTGTAGTCAGGCTTCATAAAGGAAAATATTTAATATATAATTTATAGGAGTATTTTATAATATTCACCCAAAGAGTGCAGGAGATCTGTTCACACACTAGAGACCCAAAGAATCCACTGAGGATCTTGGTCCCACAGCAATGTCCTGCAGGAGTCCAGCTGAAGGCCTAGAGACCATGGCAATAAGTCTCATGAGTCCATTTGGAGGCCTGGAGTCCGTAACAATATCTCGTGCAAGTCTGTATCAAGGATCTGCACTGGGAAGACCCATAGGTCAGTGGTGGAAGCCAGAAAATCTGTGCCAGTGGGGTGAAGGATCTGTGTCAGCAGGCTCAGGGATCTGCACTGGAACCAGAAAATGACAGTCAATGTAAAGACCAAAGCTTCCTCAAAAAGAACCACAGGCATCCTCAGCGACAGCAAGGACACAAGCTCCTCTGATGATGAGAACAGCTGAGTTCATATCAAGAAGACCATAGTGGCACCTTCTCCAGGAGAAGCAACAGCACACCATATTTCTCTCCAGTTCTCTTTATGCTGTTGGCAACTGCCATCAGGTGGGCCTTCCACACCCAATGCCACAGTGATTCAGTCCAGCTGGGTGTCACAAGTTGTCCATATCAGTAGATGTGCCATTAATTATTTCTCTTTTCTCCTTAATTTATTATATTACATAGAATATATAACAAACAGCATTTTAAATTTAGAATTCTGCAGTAACTTTTTAAATTGGCATGCTAGACTGACCGTATTTAATTTTTAAAGAGAAAAATAAAGCAATAACAAAACAACAGCAATGAAGGCAACAAAACAATACAAAAACAATACAGGATTTCAAAACAAGGTGGTTGGAATTAAGAACGGTTGTTAGAGTACACATTGTTATCTTCAATAAAGTTGCTCAGATTACCAGGTGCAAGAATGCAAGATTGAACAACTAAAGACAATGACAAATAAGGAAAACACATTAGAAATGATACAGAGCTTCTTTAACCAAGGTGGTAGGAATTTGGCAACGGCTGTTATATTGCGTACTGTGGTCCTCAAACCAGTTGTTCTGATTACCAGACAGAAACATAAAAATTGGCAGCCTGACCATACTTAAAGCACAGTCAATGATAAAAAGAACGGGTGAATCGGAAGAGAGCACTGAAACAGGAAAAAACAAATCTGTGGCCCAGGTCCTTCTACTGAGAAGCTGTATTATTTCAATTTTATGTGCACCTTAACTTTTACACTTTATTCTACATTAAATTGATATAAAATATTGACAACTTCATTATAAAATTGATATTTTTGGACAACATGTATTCATTTTGTTTACCTGTTTGCTTTATAATATTTTTCATATTGAGCTTTAAAAAAAAGGAAATGACCCTTTCTATCTTGATATTATGAAGATTCTGTTGTCAAAAGTCTACATTGTTACCATTACCAAAATTTAAAAAGTACAGTGCAAGAATGAAATTGTAGACCAACATTTCTCATAAATCTCTACATAAAAGTCTTTATTGATACATCAGCTAATGCAATCTAGCACTATGTAAAGAATATAATATCTTTTGCCCAGTGCAGTTAACTCCAGGCACAGTGTTTAACAGTAGAAATAAAACTATGTAATTCATAATATTAACAGAATTTTTTAAAAGCAGAATCAAAGAAAATGCATCTGATAAAATTGAACAAGTATCTTGGAAAGAAGGGACCTTCTTTAACCTCACAAAAGTATATTTTCCAAGACCAACAGTTAGCATCATTCTTCATGGAGAAGATCCCCTAAAATGAAGAAAGAACAAGGATATTTGTTTTCAACTCATTTATTTTGCTTTGTCCTAGTGGTGGCAGCTAGTGCAATAAGGCAAGGGAAAAATAAAGGGAATACTTATTAGAAAGGAAAGTATACAACTATGTTTGCAAACCCCACAAACATGTGGAAAGCCCTAAAATATCTAGGGGTAAATTTAGCAAAACACTTACATTGTCTCTCACTGCAAACCATAAATCATCACTGAAAAAAGTTAAAGCAGATCTATACAAATAGGTTTTAATTTACATTTGGTTATGACTACTAATATCCAGAAACTTTTTCTACACTTGTCATTTATAAGCATTCATTGGTGTAGTGGCTTTGAAAATGTTTCGTCCAATTTATAAAGTGAAAGTTTTATTTCAGAATACCTTAGATTTACAAGATAAGTTATGAAAATAGCACCAGGATTTCTCATATAATTTACATTCACTTTAGCCTATTAATAGCTTACATTAATACGGGTTATTTGTGGCCATATATCAGCGATCCTTATGAGAAAAACTGAAACATAAGCCCACATAAATATAGACACAAAAACGAACACCCCAGCTTCGCTTAATGTTCTCCCAAACAAGAAATATCACCATTGTCTACCAACAGGTAAGTAGATGAACAAATAATATAACATCCAAGCACAGAAATATTATTTAGGAAAATATATTGATACTCTTATTAACATAGATTAATCTGACATCATTATTCTAAGTAAAATAAATCAGACACAATAATTTATTTCTTGAAAACAAAAAATTATGGTAGCAGAGAAATGATCAGTAATTGCCAGAAGGAAGGAGATTGAATGCAAAGAGGAGAGAGGAATCATTGGAAGAGACAGAAATGTTTTGTACATTATTTTCATGACAGTTACATAACTATATGCATTGGCAAAACTTACATGTGCGGTGTTAAAAGCCAGTCTCCTGAAAACAGTTGGCTACCAGAGAATAGGGGAGATGGGCAGAGAAGAAAGGGATGGTTCTAATCGAAGAACACAAAATTTCAGATAGGCTGGGAAGTTGAGATTTAGTGATCGATTGCACTGTAGCGTGGGCACGGTTAATAATGTGCTGTATATTTCAAATTACTAAAAGAATAGGTTTTTAATGCTCACACCACAAAAAATGGAAGTTTGTGAGGGGAGCATATGGTAATTAGCTTGATGGAATCTTTCCATCGTGTGTACATGTATCAAAACACGACATTGTACCATTCAGATCCACTATTAATATTTATTAATTAAAGCTTCACATAACTCTATTCCTATAATGGGCAGACTTTAATGTATGTAAAATATGTCTTAAGCTTACTTAAAAAACAACCTAGCAAACAGTATTAAGGTAGAGGTTGTAGAAGTCTGTGACAAGGAGGCACACAGGAAGGCATGCTCCTCTACCTGGTTGTTCAACTAAGCACCCTGAAGGAGAGAAAACTTACTTCATAAGCATTGAAAGATCAGTAGGAGTCGATAATAATCAAAGATAGGATTGATTAAGTTCCTTACAAATATAAGTTCCTTACAAGTCATCAAAATTTAAAAAGTAACATATTAAGATTTAGTGAGTTATGTCAGAAGAAATTCTAGGCTCTTGACATAATGAAAAAACCCTGAAACTTATAAACTTAGGGTCGTCTCTTATAGTAGTGAATTATTTGTATAAACGAATATCTTTTCATGTCATGAAGCAAACTTTTAGTATGGAATATGTTAATAATGTCAATACTGTTAATTATTACTGTTTAAATTGAAAGAGGCAAAAGTCCTACTTAAACATCATTATGAAATAAAATGAAAATGTAACTATTTGTATATTTATGCTCACATGACAGAAACCAGTCAAAGGTAGACCTGGTTTTGGGTAATAGTTCTGATTACTCAAATGATATTTCAAGAATTTGTTGGTAACTTTCCATCTCTTAGGTTTTCTTTGTTAAACTTTAACAAAGGATTCTTAAATGGATTTTTTTTGCAAAGAATAAAGTTACCGTATAACCGATTATCCAAACCAGGACAGTGTCATTAGTAAAACCACTATGTCAATGAACATGAGTAACGATTGTTCTGGAACATCAGAAAGTATGGGACTATAATAAAATAAACAGGAGTAACTTTGGATTTAAGTATTTCAGCTCTGCAGCTTCATAAAGCCATGTACTTGATTCTGACAATTTCTGAGCTAGTTTCTGTGGTTAGGAAGATATATCACATTGAGAAGTCAGACCAGGACGTTTATTTGCCTTAGGGAATAATTCCAAAAGGAGATAAGTGAGCAGACTTGGTTGTCTAAATGGAAATGCAGATTCTATTATTAAAATAAAGAAGAATGAACAATAGGTTTACAAACATATGTCCACAGTATATCGTATGTATTTTCATATTACTTCATTTACCATATACATCTATGGTTAAGTAATTTGTATATTTTTACAAATGGGAGTTTCTTTAGTATTTGTAACATGTTTATAATCATTACGTGAAACTATGAATAGAATTAAAGTTGAATTCAGTGATTGTTTTCAAGCAATTACAAGCACATGGTTAAGATAGTACACTAGACTAGGGAATACACTCTATATTAGTTCTAAAAATTGAACTTCAGTTTTGATAGCCTTCAAAAAATTTTATAATATAACACATTCTCCTTTTATTTGCTACTGTTGCTTTACCTATATTTTATAAAACTTCTAATAACTTCATTTCGCTTTTTTGAAATGAATCCACTGAAATTATCATTGTTTTCTGGAGTGTTTGACTTTCCCTTCAATCAAGATCATAAGCATGACTTGTAATGTGGGTAATGACTTATCCACTTTATATTGTTTAAAATAGAGAACCACAGGAAACTCTTTTCTTTTCCTGTGAAACATATCACTGTCAAATATTTCACTCTTTTCATTTTAAAAAAGGTGTTCTACACATCGCAATACATACATTCATCAGAATCTATTTTGGAGAAACAAAGCAATGGGAGAACATTAAGAGTAAAACCACGAAACTCCTGCTCTTGGTTTCACTTTACTTCATTTCCATCTAAGCCATATGAAAACTAGTGTGTTCTCTCCAAGATTCTCCCGTTTCCTTTCTTCAGATGCGTTCTTGTTGGGTGATTTGTTTTCCACATTCATGTGTCACCATGTCATGGACATTCTACAGATTCTCAACTCTCTTTCTACCTCTACTACCTCAAGGTCTCTTTTTTTAATTTAAAAATAATGCCAAGAAATCCTAACCACAACTCACACTCAAAAATATCCACATTTAACATAACATCTCTGCATAGCACCCCCAAAGTGAAATATTCTTCTTAGGGAAAAACTTCTATTTTCATCTCAATATTTATGCAAGAATTTTACAAGGATCCCAAATACTTTTGATTCCCTTTAACGCATACTGAACCCTACAAAATATATGATCTAATCATTCATTACATATTTTAATAAATATTTTCTAGTCCTGCTGCTTCTAATATTGCTCTGTCCATTGTCAATTCCCACCCACATTATTGTCCATTACTATCAGGAAGTCCCCCAAAAATTCATTCTCTGTATTAAACCTAGGGAGGTCTTTAAAAATCCAATATGAATATCTACTTTCAGCTCTAATCGAATAATTGTAGGGAGCCAGTGGTGCCACTGATAGCAAGTAGAAACCTGGAAAATAAATACAAAAACTTCAACAGGCTGAGATCCTGGAGTGAAGGGAAATGTAGAGAATTAAATTAAACTTTCTATAAGCTCCTTTGCCTAATCTGCCATCTGACATATCCTAGGATTGGGCAAGAGACCATGAGTTCTGTCAGGAAGATGTAGTCAAGAAATGAAGAAAACAAGAGTGTGACCATCTCCCAGGGCTTAAGAAAGAAAAGACTGGAGAAGGCTGAGGTCTTGATGAAAAGGGTGGCAGACCAGTGACTTCCAATACCACACAATGCTACTGTCAAGGTATTGGTTCAAATTTCTTAAGATGATAAAAAGGGCAGCAGTCCACATGTGTAAGTTATCTATTCTAAGTAGTAAACCATCGCAACACTGAGTACTTTCTAAGAGCAACATTAATTGGTTCATGATTTCTGGAAAAGGCTTAGAATGGTCAAAGTGCTCCTGCTTTAGTTGTTGTCAACTTGGGCAGGGGGCTGGAATCCTGTAACACCCACCCTATCACCACTTACATGTCTGTCAATTCATACTTGCTATTGATTGAGACCCAGGAGTTGTAATCATAACACTCTCTGGGGGCATCTCTATGAGATGGTTTTGCTTCTTCATACCTTGACGGTTTGGTGTCAAGGGAGAGCATGCTTTGGTAGAAAGAAGTCATGCCTTTTATGACTTATTCACAGGAGTGACATAGCATTGTTTTCATCATAGAAGCAGGTCCATTCTGATTCAAAGGAACATAGATCTCACTTCTTTATGACAACCAAATATTGTTAGAACATACATTATCTTACCAAAGGAAAGACAAACTTTACATCAGTATCATAATGCACAGGGGACAAAACTGAAATTAAATATTTAACAAAGGGAACATTCTATCTCATTTGGCATCCATACTGGCATACACACAAAAATGAATGTAAAACAGAGAAGATAGAATTTCAGGAACATTACAGTCAGGTATTTGATTCATTCAGGCTCTGGTTGGATTAATCTTTCTTTATTCTTTCTCCCTGGAAATTACATGGGAAATGATATCTTCCAGAGTCACTGGAATTTTTCAAATACAATGAAAGCCATAGAGGTAGATATTACCAAAGTAAATTACTGAGGAAGGTATAAATAGAATAATGCTATTATAAATTCCTTATAATATTAGTATAGACTATGATAAGCTAACTTTTTACAAGAGAAGCATTTATATATTACACAGAAGACATAATAGATTACTAAAAATATTTGATTTATCAAAAATTCAACAAAGGACAAATATAAAGTATAGGGGACAATTTCTAATACTTAATGTAATCATTATGTCCTGCAATCATGTAATAATAAAAGTAAAAACAAAAATAGCAGTCTACTAGATTTAAATTCAATGATATCAATAATACTGGCTAAAAGTAAGAAATTGAAAAAGGTACACTTAACAATAAAGGTGTCATGGTTATGCTTATAACTAACAATAGAACTCAAAACAAGAATCATTGTCAAAGTTTTTAAAAGTCCATTTATAATGCAAAATAGTCAATTCATCAATAAAGACATATGCGATTTTAAAAAAGGCTTGCTTCAAAATGAATGAAATCAACATAACAGAAATAACAGAAAACATAGTAAGAACAAGTAAGATTTAAGTAACATTAGTGTACACAAGGACGCACTATCAAAATCTCCTTCAAGATAGAATTTATTGTCTCAATTGTAGCTCATTCATGTTGCCTCAGGTGCAGAGAGTGACCACATCTAAAGGTATTCCTTAACCTGGAAGACCCAGATCTCATTATGGATCACGGCAGGAATGCACATCGCATGGCTTCTTAAGGCTTTTCAACCCACTGAAATATAATTCTGACGAGCCATGTACAGTTTAGTGGGCCCCACTAGATTATCTGAGCCTTAAAGGGATAAAAATCCAATTCAAATTCTCCCTTTGCTTATTTATTTTATTATTTTTAAACATTGAATTGAGACATAATGATTTTTATATTCATGGTTTTCAACATGCTTTGATAGAGGCATACATTGTTTAATGAGTATTATAATGAAATTAAGTGACACAGCGTTTATCATACATGCTGTGCAATACTTGCAAGAATTTGCTGGTATTATAATTGAATGCTTGTGCCCTCTGATCAATAGCTCCCCAATCCTCCTTTTGCCCCACCTCTGGCAACCACCACTCTCTTCTGTTTCTCTGAGTTGGAAATTTTAAGTTCCATATACAGGCCCTACAACATTTGTATTACTGAGTCTTGTTTTTTTCTTTTTCTTTTTTTCATTTAGTAAAATGCCTTCCAAGTTTACCTATGTTGCCACAAATATTAGAATTTCGCCCTAGTCCCTGAACAGGGGTTGATCTCTAATAAATATTTGACATGGAAATTTTATGCTCAGTACCTGCTTTTAGATTATGCAGTCTGGTAGGTAGGATTGACAAACACTATCAACAAACTTGTCTCCTAATTGATACATTTTGTACAGTGCATCCAACAGCTTTAAAAATATGTATTTTTAATGAATGCACATGTGACATACACTTGGACATATTATAGGTCATGCAACAGGTTTCAATAAATTACAAACAACTAAAATCTATGCTAATTACATTTTACAAACACAGAACAATTAAATTACAAATTAGTAACAATAAGAAACCTAGAAAATCACCAACTATTTACATGCTAAGTTGAACATTTCAAAACAATCTATGGGTAAAAGAATAAATAAAAAATAAGAAAAAAATCTTAGTCACTTTATAAAGAATATTCAAATACTCGAGCAACCAATAAAATATGAAAATGTGCTCAGTATAATTTATCTGGTGTTATGCTTCATACCTAGATAACCCCCAAAGCCTCATGCGGTCATAGATGGAGCACCTTGGAGGTGGCTGGATCTAGGGTGTGCGAAGGGATTAAACATGTGATGCCATCATTGAGTCCTGGTGTGATGCTAATATTGGGGATCACAAATTATAAGCTGAGGTAAGGCCTGGAAGCTGTAATGGTCCCATGATGCTATGATGCTCCAGAGAAAAATTGTACCAGCCTAAGATGACCACAGCCTTCGGAGTCATCCAATACTCCCTCCAATTATCATGTGCACCCAATAACCAGTGGCTAGCTGGGAGTGTCATTGTCTGTGCCCGATCTGAGGCATTGACCTTTCAGCTCCCCTTTTATTAATTAATAATTTGTTTCATTTTTCTTCATCCTTCACTGTACCCCTCATACAGGCAGTTTGGGATACTGGCCAAGTCCCCAACAGCTAGGATTAAGGGTGCCCCACACTGAGTGGGAGTGCTACCAACCATAAGGTTGCTTAGCCTGGCTACAATATAAGGGACAGAAAGAGAGTGGCTATGGTCACTGGTTGTCACTTGCTACTTGCTGCCTTCTTTCTTCCCTGCTTAGCTATGAACTGCTTATCTTGTGTGATGGCCTTCTGCAATGTAACCCTGCCTGGAACCAGCTTATTATGGATGGAGACCTCTCTAAACTGTGAACCAAAATAACCCTTTCTTCCTTTAATTTAGTGTGTCAAGTATGTTGTCTCAGCAAGGAGAAAAGCAGCTAAGACATCTGAGAAGCATATTAAAATTGTAATAAAATGCAACGAACAGCTGGATGTGGTGGAACATCCCTGTAATTGTGGTACTCTGGTGTGCTGAGGCAGGAGGATTCTGACTTTGAGCCCATCCCGAGAAACTTATTGACTTGGGGAGACCCTGTCTAAAATTTAAAAAAGACAAAAACAAAAAACGAGAAGTGTAGTTCATTTGAAAGGCTCTGGGTTCAATCTTCAGCACTGAGAAAGGAAAAAAAATACAACTAAAAACCTATTCCAATTGCTAAAATACAAAAGAATGGTAATAAGAACACTGGCAAGGGTGTGGACAAGTGGCCCTCTCATATACTGGTAGCATGTGAAGTACTTTGCCAGTGTCTACTGAACTGAACATACACATATGTTGAGGACCACTACAAAGTGGCTCTGAGCAGGATTTAATATTAACCAATTGACTTGCCATGTTTACTTGAGTTGTCTGAAGCTCAAGCAACTTTCTGACAAGATAAGACTTCAGCTGAGGGCATCTGGCTCCAAGCAATTAGCCACAGGAGACACGCAGCTACAGGCTCCACACTCCTACAATAAATACCAACCTAAAGATAAGGTAGTTCTCCTGACTGACATAACTTACTACTTGAAAATTCTCACAAGATCCTGCGAGATTCCTGTGCTTTCTTGAGTCTTCTCTTCCTTTGTTTGAAAACCAAATCAATACGGGCTGCGCAGAGAAGTCTGTGGCTAACTCAGAGAATATTGAAGCTACAAAAGAGTTAGTCCCTCCCAGAGCCCTAAGATCATTTCCATTACCTCATCATTTATTTCAGCCTTCGCTGTCCACTTGCTCAGGAGATTGCAGACCTGATCAGCCTGCAATAACTTAGGGTTATTTAACCCAGGTTTCGATACGCATATTCAAACTGCTTACTTAGTATATACCTAATGGAATGGTATATGTGTATTCATCAAAAAAGACAGAACAAGAGTTTTCATAGCAGTATTCAAAATAACTAGAACCTGGAAATAATAATAATGTGCATCAATGATAGAATATAAATTTCTGTGGAATGTTCATATAACAGATGGCTACAAAACAATGAAAATCAACAAACCTTTACAAACCTTTATATATCACATTTCTTTTACTCATTTTAAACTATTAATCGCGATCATCATATTGAGTGAAATAAGCCAGACTAGGTGGGAAGAATATCACATGCTTTCCATAATATGTGGAATCTAAAAAAGATGACACAAAGAAAAGAGATAATTGCTAGACAAGAGGAATAAGGAATTACTAGATAAGGGAATAAGAAAGAAGTAGAGGAAATGTAAGGGGAGCATTGGGGATAAATATGTTCAAATACATTGCCCACATTAAATTTCCTCAAATAAAAAACTAGAGGAAGAAAAGTATAGCTATGTGCATGTACAAAACCTGTGATTGAGAAAAGTTGATATTCAATTCATGCTGACTAAACATTTCAATCCTAGTATCAAGTACCAGAAATCTATGAACTATGCAAGAGTTTGTGATCTGGAGTCTATTTGTTTCCCCAAATTGTGTATGTTTCTACTCAGTTAATTGTAAGCTCTTTCATTCTAATGGTGGAAGGTGTATTAGTCAGGGTCTAGTAATAATGTAGAGGTAAACCTATTATGTTCAAGGAAAGAATTTAAAAATAAAGAATCATTAATTTTCAATTATTAAACAAACATAAATGGTCAAAATGGAACATTAAGACATCAGAAAGGAAGTAACTACATAAGACAGATGTCATCACTGTGATCAAGGGTGTGTATGTGGGATATTACAATTTAGAAATTCAAATGTGGGTTCTCATAGAACAACCCTTAATTCTTTCTCTATCCTGCTTTATCCCCTCCACTTTGAGCTCTGATAGCTCCTTGCAGTACTCTGTATTAATAAAAAGCTACCAGGAAGCAGCTTTCAGAAGAAATGAGGTTTCCAGGGTCTTAGCTCAGACACTACAAAGCAGAATGTGGATGGTTGGGTTTGAACTTCAGGAAGAACAATTTAAGAACCAGCAGAGCAGGGGTTGAGGAGAGAGCTTTGAAGTAGGATCTGAGAAGTGGGTTGTTTTTTCTAGTGTGCTTTGAGCCTTCAGGGAGACTGAGTGGCAAACATGAATGTTTTCTCCTAAATTTTAGAGGACATAAAAACTCCCAGGCAATCCACAAGAGGCGATCTGGAGAAGGAGATAGGTTTTCATAGAAGATGACCGGAAAGAGATTTCACAGCATTGGCTACACTGAGAATAAAGCACCTTCTTCCTCAGGGATTATAATAGTGACCATGCGAATGATGATGTTTATGAGGCAAATTGCATGACCCACTATATTTTCCATTGCTGCTGAAAATATATCTTCATTTATAGATACCATTTCATTTAATAATTGATGGAGGATGTAAAGTAGTTTCAGAATGAGCAATTAGGGCTTAATCTCAGTATCAACTTGAGAAGGACAAGGCTCACCTTTCACTATGGTATTTTCAGCTGCTTTTACTAGAAAATGCAACTCATACTCATCTCTTGCACCTTTTGCCAACTTAGGCAGAGTCCAGTGAAAATCTATTTTCTAAGTTTTACAGAAAAATACATCTTATTTTCTCAAAAAGCAAAATCTTCTTTTGTTATGATAGTGAAAGTACTAAGAAAATTCATATTATTAAAAAAGTCCATAATAAAAATAACTGTTTAGAGTGAGAAAGTATCTATACAGCTCAAAAAGCTCCAAACCAGCGATAACAAAATTCTCTTACTTGGAGCAATTTCAGTAATAAAAGTACAGCTCTATTTGTGTTCATCATCAGCAGTGTAAAAATGCAGAACATACTCATTAATTTTCATCTAATAATGGATTTTATTCTTTTAAATTTTATTAACAGATATTTCTCATATGCTGTATCAACTGCTCTTAACTTCATCACTTATTGTTATGTTTACAAAATAATCACTTAGTTCAAATTATGAATAATCCATGATGTTGTGGAAACATTGGAGTAAAGAATTTGGATGACACTGTATTGGGAAATAATTCTCCATGGGTCTCTTGCATTTCTGCACATCTGGCAAGTAAGACACCAATTGTTTTTTTGTTTCAGACAATCTTTTCAAGGATGTGTATAGCAAACAACCTTGGAAAGCAGAATCTGTCTCTGGAGCAAAGGATAGGTGTGCTTACTTCTCCTGAGGGAAAATCAGAATCCCTGAATTCAAGATTCTTCTCCTGTAAATTAACCTGACATCTGGCCTTCCTTGCACTGGTCTATCGAGAACTAGAGCAGGAGAAATTGGCACAAAAATGATGACACTCTTGCCTTAGTTTTCTATTGCTGTTTTGAGAAATGACCAAAAATTTAGTGATTTGAAAGAGAAAAAAGTTATAGTTCCTAAAGAACATCAAAATAAGTCCCACTGGGCCAAAATTAAAGTGTTAGTGGGGCTGTCTTAATTCTAGGAAAAGTTAATTTTCTTATCTCCTTTCAGCTCTCAAGTCCGCCCTCATTCCTTGGCTTATGGCTCCCTCCTCTATTTTCAAATATAGTAAGGCAGCGCTTCTCTAGTCCTGATTTAGTCCTCAGCTATCTTTCCCTGACTCCGTCCAGAAAAGCTTCCTCACTTTAAAGAAGTAATGCGATTAGATAAGGCACACATGGGTCATCTAGCATAAGCTCTCTATTTCAGTTTCTGATCCAGTAGACTCCTGTCTACCCGCAACCTTAAAGCTGCGGTAGGCTTATTAACTAGCTAAAACGAGCTTAAAATCTCAGCCCCTTTCCAGTTCTTGAAATCGCAATTCTTATTTGGTAAGCTGAATTCCAGCATTTTAGCTAACATGATTAAATACAATGAAAATATTACTAAATGTGAGTCTCATTTTAAATATACATAATTTATGTACTATTTTCATATTCAAAAAGCAGATGTTGCAACTTCACAGCCCACATGAGTGTAAGAAAACTATTACATAGACCAAAAATACAATACTCTAAAATAATGATTCTCAAGATGTATGTAGCATGTGTAGAAATGTCCTGTGGAGATTGTTTAGTGATCACATTCTCATTTTAGATTCATTCACCTGAGATTCTACTCTGGATTTGATTGCAGAAGTCTAAATTTTTAACCAGTATTGGTTATTCTTATTTTGGTGGTCTTAAGATATCTGAGAGGAAAAAACACATATGGGTCACTGTTTTGAGACACTGTTTTATACCTTAACTTTGGATTCTTTAGTCATTTATTTATCTCTACATGGATTTAAAAAGCATCTGATTTAGGTGGAATTTGAGGTCATTATAGATATCAGTGTATTTGGTTTTTACTCACTAAAGAAAATTCATTTAATAGCATTATGTCCCTATAAAAGGTCTGCCATATTTTGATTTCCCTTCAATGATACCAAATATAGACTAGTTGAGAATGCAACATTTATGCTCCCCATGTCAAGTTGTTCTACAAGAATCGAGTGTGTGAATAAAATGAATTTAGCTCAGTTTTTTCTACTGAAAATGTTTATATAATGTTTTGGAATCACGGTTTTAGAAATGATCACAAAGGTTCATCATGGGACGATCTAAAGAATAGAAAGTGTCACTGGATAAAAAAATAATACAATGCTTCTGAATATGCCTTTTAAAGACACAACACAGCTATATTAGAAGTTTATACGAATTTAACATTTAGTAAATGAACAAGCATTCATAGCCAGAAAGGTTAAGAAAGTAAAATTCTAAACCTGTTGCATCAACAAAAATGTCTATCCAATGTGGCTGCCTAGAAGAGGTCTCATATCAGAGACACTCAGAGAAGAGTCACACAAAGTGCAAGTTCTATGAAATGGGGCAGGTAATCACAGCCCAAAGTGGAAAATCAACCTAAAAAATGATCCATATGGATCAAACCAAATATCTGGATCTTTGAAAAGGGGAAGAAGCACCACCATGGCTTGTCCATATCACTGCCACTCCTCCTGCCTGCTCTCTCTGGGGAGCAACCATAGAGAAGCTGAACCTCACAACTTGAGGTAACAAGCTATCTCTGCAGAGGTCAGACTACTGGGACACTGCGCATATACCTGCTCCTTCTCCTCACCATCTTCCCAAACACTGGGAACACTGACTGCATTCTGGCAACATCCTCACCAGGGTTCACTGTAGGCAAGGGAAGCTCCCCTCCCCAATCTAGGCAAAGAACAATGGTATGGTGCTCAGACCACAAGCAGAAGAGAAGGTGTGAGACTGAACAGTTGTTCTAGAGTAAGCTCTTCACTGCCATTTCAACAGACTGCAAAAACGTCTGAGTTAGAATGCAATCGTGAACAGTGACTACCATCATGTGCTGGGGCTGGTGTTCTCTAAACCAAGCCAAGGGGTGGGGATGGGGGACTGCATCATATTCTGCTGACTGGAAAGGTGAGCTCTTGGGAAAGGGTTAGTTTGTGATGTGAGTTTAAAAGAAAAGCCCGGATATGCTGAGGCAGAGAATTGCTGAAAAATTACATGGAAAATCTGTGAGAGATGACCACAGTTTCATGCAGTAGCAAGGGTAACAGGAGTCACAGAACATTGGCAGCAGGTGAAAGAGAGCTCATTGTCAGGATAATGATTTCACAGCCTCCTATTCTCAAATTAATTGAGGTGACTGGATCTTAGAGACAAAAGACTGCAGTTAAGCACTGTCTAAGCACAGGCTGCATAAGGAGGTGGGCTTCAAGAAACCGATACACCTCATCACTCCCAGGCAGGCCTACAAACAACAGTATAGACACGTGGGAAATTTGTGTGGTGTCATGCGAACGTACCTCAACTAAAGCAGGCAGGAGCTGTGTGGACTCGAACTTTCTGGCATAGCGGCCACATGGGAGCTCCTTACACATTCTCTTGTGGGAGGGTTTGTTCTTAGTTCCTGCTGATTTTTGTCTGGTTTAGTTTTTGTTTCCTTTTTCTCCATTTTATGTTTTCCTCATTCTTTTTCTTCAGTTCTTGCTTCCATGTCAATACTATTTTTTCACTTGTTTCTTTTACATTTTAAACTCTTCTTTTAAAGTTTTGTGCCTGTATTCTGCTGTCTTTCTTATCATTTCTGGTATTTTCCTCTATCCTCCATGTATTATTAATTTTGCTCTTCCTTACTTTACATATCTCCTTGTCTCTCCTTGCCTCTTCTCCATCTTTTATGTGCACAAATGTATCAACTGGTTCCAACAACCTCACACCTTTCCTCAGTCCCAAAGTATACCTCCCTTTCCCTACAACTACCCAGGCCCCAATCAGTATCTTCTTAAAACCCCTCATAAGTAATGCTTTACTACACCTACAAAATATCTCCAATAGAGGATTTCCTCTTTTTCCTATTGTAATTACTCCCATCTACCATTCTTCCTACTGACTCGTTCTCCTCTTTCTCTCTTCCCTTCTTCTTTTGCCTTCTCTTCTATTTCTACATTGTGATGAAACTGCCCAAAGCAATGTAACATGGACTTTAAAGGGTACTGATAAAGGTGAAAGAGTAAAAACAAAGTTTAATATGTATAAGTGGGTTATGACTGGATCTGTTAATGCTGTTATAACCAATCTAAACTTTCTCCTCACAACGCAGTGACAGAGTACAATCTATTTAAATTGAATAGGTCAAGGCTTCAGCACTATCTGTATGAGTACATCTAAAAACACAAAACTAGAAAAGAGAATTAAAAAGATCTAACTAAAAGATCTTCATATCAGCTATAATTTTTCTTCAATCTATTGGACCTCAACCCCAAGCACCTATATATAAAAAATAGGCAAGAAGAGTTCTTCAGAGTTGACCAACTCTCATAAAGCAGAACTAGGGAGCACTTATGGAGAAGAAAACAAAACTAGGTGGCAGAGCTATACAACATGATTAAAGAAGAGCTAACATACTTTGGTAAATTCAAAAAGGACATGACCAAAATGATGAAGGAACTAACCAATGTGGATATGGGAGAAACAGTTGGAAGAGACGACCAACATAGTTGAAACATAAATGAGAAGTTTACCAAAGATATGAATTCCATGAAAAGTGTCACACAGAAAACCCAATATTCATAAATTCCATAAATGACCATTGTGAAGACACGGTTTCTGAAACCAAAGACAAAATGCTAAATGAGCAGCCATATAAACAATAAGAGAACAAGGAAAATTCATCCAATAGTTGCAAGATGACACCAAGAAGACTAATGTAAAGCTAACTAAAGTTAGAGGGAACAGCACCCAATAAATTTAGGAGACAGCACACAATAAATAAAAAATGTTTACTGAAATCACAATGCAAAACTTTGCTAGTATGAGGAAAGCTTTTATCATACAGGTGAGGACTACAGAACACCAACTATGATGAAAATCCAAGTTTTCATAATACATTTTCCTCAAAATCCCAGATGTTTAATAAAAAGCCTCAACCCTAAAAACTCTCAGTGACAAAAAAACAAAATAAAAAACAAATTAGTAAATAAATACATATGTGTATAAAGGTAAACATAGGAGGATTGCAACAGACTTCTCAACACAAACTTTAAAGGGCAGAATGCTTAAAGTTTTTCAAGTCATAACAGCAAACACCTTACAACAAAGACTAATATAGCCTACAAAACTATCTTTCAAGGTAATAAAATAAGGACACTCCACAACAAAGAACAGATTTAGAACTACATAAACACTAAAGCAACATTTCAAATTCTACTCAACAATATGAAAAAGAAATGATGCTGCTAACAAAGCCAAAAAATCATCTGAAATAAACAAGTAGTTAAACAAAAAAGGACAGAATATAAAGGAATTACCAGCAGAAAAAAAGAACACAATTATAGGAATAAGTCAATAAATTTTGGTAATAGTTCTCCATGCCTTCAGTGCCTCAATGAAAATGCAGAGATTGGCACACTGGATGAAAAAGAAAAATCCAACAATCTGTTTCATTTAAGAAACACATCTAATGAAAAAGGAATTTGTAGACTAAAAATCAGAAAATGGTAAACAATATTTCATGCACCACCAACCTGACAGCAGGAAGGGGATAACAGTTTTACAGTCAAAGTAAACTTCAAACAAAAACTGATCAGAAGATGAGGGTCAATACACATTAGTTAAGGCAACAATCAAACAGAAGGAGATAACAAGTATCAACATGTGCACCAAATATTGGAGAATTGAAGTTATAAAACTGATACTTGCAGATATAAGAGATATAAAACATCAATGCAATCACAAAGAGTGACCTTAAAGAACCATTTTCACAAAAAGGCAGATCGACTAAACATAAAAATAAATAGCAGAAGTGAAACACTCATTTGAATAAATGGACTTAAGCGATATCTATACCATGTTCCACACTACAATAGAACACATTCTTCTCAGAAGCATAGGAAACTTTCACCAAAATAGACCACATAATAATGCACAAAGCCTGCTTAAATAAATACAAATGAGTTAAAATCACCAGTGTATACTCACAGATCATTGTGCATTGGAACTAAAAATCAACCACAAAGGAAAGCATAGAAGATATATAAACACCAAGAAACTTAAAAACACAAGCCTGAATACTCAATGGTTCCCAGAACAAATCAACAAAAGAATTAAACAATTTTTTAACCAAATGATAATGCCAATTACAACACACTAGAACCATGAAAGGAGTCCTAAGAGGTAAATTTGTTACAGTCCCTGGTCACATTAGAAAAATATAGTGAGCTTAAATAAATAACTTAATGATGAACCTCAAGATACTTAAAAAAAATGCAAGTCTAAACATTTTAAATAGGGAAATCAAAAGATCTACAAGGAAATGAATACATTTGGGACTAAAAATGCTGTTCAAAAATTGAGCAAATTGGTGAGCTGATTCATTGAAAGAATAAATGGAATAGGTTTAGCCAATTTATCAAACTGAATTATCCAAAACACCAAAAAAGAGGGAGAGAAAATTTCTACAGCCATACAATTAGAAGTGATAATGCCTAAATCATAGCAGACACCACCAAAATCCACAAGATTATTAGTAACTACAGTACTATGCAAAATCGTACCTCGAGAAATTGGAAAATCTTAAAAAGAATGGACAGATTCCTAAATACATATGAATTGCCAAAACTGGACCAAGAAAACATAAAAATTCTGAACAATCCAATAATAAGCAATAAAATTAGAGCAATAATAAAAGTCATACAAAAAGAACAGCCCCATGACCCCATGGATTCACTGCTAAATTCTTCAATACTTGCAAGGAGGTTATAAAATCCATACTCCTCAAAATCTTGAATGAAATTGAAAAGGAAGGATTGCTTCCAAATCATTCCTGAAAGCAAGCGTCACTCTCATCCCCAAAATAGATGAAGATGCAAATAAAGAAAACTACAGATGAGTCTCCTTAATGAACACAGGTGCAAAAATCCTCAAAGAGATATTAAGAAATCATCAAAAGAATACTACATCATGATAAGGAGGTTTCATCCCAGGTATGCAAGGATGGTTCAACATATGCAAATCAATAAGTACAATATACTACATAAGCAGAAGTAAGGCCAGAAACCACATGATTTTATCAGTAGATGCAAAAATCTTTTGACAAAAATCCAATACCCATTAGTGATTTTTATTTTTATTTTTATTTTTTTTTCATTAGTGATTTTTAAAAACCTGAAGGAAATAGGTATAGAAAGACCTTCCCCATTTTCCTGAGAAACCACTTTGAAGATATCCACACGTAATACAACAACCATTGTTAATTTCCTACCACTTGTCTGTAACTCTGCATTTTCTGTATTGTTCTTATGCTATTTTGTAAATGGATGTCTGTTTATTAATGTTTTCCTTCTTTTATTTTTAAAATAAATTTTAAAAAGACCTTCCCTCAATCTTAGGCAAGCCATTTATGATAAACCAATGGCCTACACCATATAAAATGGGGAGAATCTGAAAGATTTGGCTCTAAAATCAGGAGCAAGAGAAGACTATCCACTACTTCTGTTCAATAGAGTACTTGAAATATTAGCCAGATAAATGAGGCAAGAGGAGGAAATATAAAAGGTACACACAGTATAGAAAGAAATCAAATTATGAATATTTGAAGATGACATGATCCTTTATAGAAATACCAAAAAATTCCAACAAGTACTTCTCAAATTGAGCCGTGTAGAAGGATATAGAATCAACATGCAAAAGTCAGTAGCATTCCTGTACAACAATAGTGAACTCAATGAGAAAGACATTAGGAAAACAATACTTTTCACAATAGCATCAAGAAAACTAGTTAGGAGCTAACCTAACCCAGAACGTGAAAGACCTCTACAATGAAAGCTACAGTATTCTGAAAAAGGAGACCAAAGAGAAAGGACATCACAAAATGGAAATATATTTCCTATTCCTGAATAGGCTGAAACAGTACAGTCAAACTGACCATATTTCCAAAACTGACACATAGGTTTAATGCAATCCTAATCACAATACCTATAGAATTCCCAACAGAACAAAGGGAAACAATCCTAAAATTCATATGGAATCAGAGATACAGAACAGCAAAAGCAATCCTAGGTAAGGCAGTAGGCATCATAATATCTGAGTTCAAGTTACAATACAAAGCTACAGAGATTTTAAAAAAGAGCATGCTAATGACACAAAAATCAACATATTGATTAAAGAAGTAGAATAGAGGGTAGCCAGACATGGGCACCAGTCATGTTCAGTTACTTGATCTTTGACAAAGGGGCCAAAATCATGCACTGGAGGAAAGAGAGCCCCTTTAACAAAGGGTTCTGGAAAAACTGGCTCAATATTCCTATGAAGAGGATTGAAGCTCGAACCATATTTCTCATCATGTACCAAACTAAAATGAGTATAGATCAAAGATGTAAATATTAAAACAGAAACACTTAACCTAATGAGGACACAATTGGTAAAATGGAACAGAACTCCAGTTGTATAAGAAATGACAGCAGGAGTCAACAAATAGGCTTATAGCAAATGTCAAATATTCTACATTGCAAAGAAAACAACAAACAAAATAAAGAGAAAAATGGAATGGGAAAAGATCTGTGTTGTTTTAACTTAGACTTTTCCAATTTCCAGAAAAATTGAACACTTTTTCATGTATTTATTGGCCATTTGCATTTCTACTTCTGGGAAATATCTATTCATTTCAGTTGCCCATTGGGGGGATCTAGCATATATAGAGAGCTAAAACAATTGGATGCCCCAAAATAAAAGACTCAGTCAAATTAAAACAACACAGATTTCATCTTATTCCAGAAAAAACAGCAATCCTACAGAAATCAGTACAAAAAGTAGCGAAGCTGCTGTTGAAAAGAAATATTCCTACTTTGTTGGTTTGGCAAACTTGTATAACCATTATGGAAATAAGTCTGGAGCTTTCTTGAAACCTAAAAATAGAAATACCATTTGACCCAGCTATTCCCCATCTAGCTATCCTCCCCAAAGAATTGAAGACATCGTATTATAGGGACAGTGTATACCAATGTTTATAGCAACACAACTCATAGTAGCTAAATCTTGAAGGCAGTCTATACTTCCATCAGCAGATGAATAGATAAATAAAATGTGGTGTTTGCACAAAATGTAGCACTACTCTGCCATAAAAGATGTACTTGAGTCATTGCAGGAAAATAGATGCATCTTGACAGCATAAATGTTAAGTCAAATAAATCAGGCACATAAGCTTCAATACTGCATGGTGTGAGAAATTCAAAGTACACGTAAGTAAAGAGCTAAATAAAACATTGCTAAGAGGAAAATAGGGAGAGAGATCTTTTGCAAATGAAAAGGGACCAAGTTATGGAGAGTGAAGTGAGGAGGGAGTGTAAGGAAACAAAGATATTTAATGTGTGTCAGGGACAGGTACCAGCTACTCATTGCGAATGTAATCATTATGTGTGACAAACATGAACTAAAAAGGTAATGAATTTGTGGGCAGGAAATCTAGAGATGGAGGCAAAAGAGAAAGGAACGGAAGATAAATACAAAGACTCAAGATACATTCAATACATGTAACGACTTTCTAAGGTAAATGTAAATATTATGTACTACAAATATATACTAATAAAAAATTTAAAAAATTTTTGGGGAACAAGGATATAGTTCAGTGGCACAAGCACCAACTTGGCAAGCACAAATACATACATACATATATATTTACTTTAGCTTAAAAAAGAAACTCTCTAAGCTTTTAGCCACTCCACATAAGCTAAGTATTCATAAGTTTAGGCATAGAACGTTATCACTTTGATCTGTCATTTTGTATCTGTTATAGTAGGTTTGAAATTAATATAAGGAAAATATTCTGTTACTTTTATAGCCCTGTAGTGTACATATATTACATTGTCAAAGCATATGGGTTAAGATTATTTTGTGACAATATTTTGGATAGATCAAATGCTATTAACATGTACATTTTGATCTCCAGACTTTTTTTACTCACACAAGGGAATCTCACAACTTGCTAAGTCAACTTTATTAAAAATTCCAATTATTCAAACAATGCATTTCATGGAAAAATAGAATCTCCTTATTCTACAAATGTCAGTTTTAACTTTACTTAAAAAGCTATTTTTGTTTTGTCATCTCCATAGGTAATCCACATGAATTTTCAAAGCCATCTCTTTTAGTATAAGATTAAAATAAAATGGATTTTATTTATCAGATTATGCTATTGTTCTTGACATGCACTCTTTTGTGCACCTCAGATTGGTATATTCATCTGATAACTGACCACAAATCATTAGCAGTAAAAGTATTTTGCATATCTCAACAAACTCTTGATTTGTTCCAGGCCCATTACCAATAGTTGTGAGGCGGCAGCCTGTGCATCTTCAAGAATGCCATTTACCAGACATGGGGCTCGTTTCTGTAATCCCAACACCCTTGAAGGTTGAGGCAGGAGGGTCACAGGTTCAAGCTCAGCTTTGCAATTTAGTTCTTTACTGAGACTCTACCTCAGAAAGAAATTTCAAAAAGAGTCAGAGGCATAGCTCAGTGTAAAGGCCTCGGGTTCAGTCTCCAGTGCCACAAACAGAAAAGTGCCACTCGCATCCCATTATGAATCTGATACTCCTAAAACTGTACAACCTGCACAATTATGTAAGGAGGCCCTGCCCAGTATGAAATGAGGTACTATGATAGGTCCATGAATACATTGATAATGACACCAAAGCAGTTTTCTTTCATATAATTTAGTGAAAGAGGCTGACGAGGAAACACTATGTTAAGACTCTTGACAAGAAGGTGCCAATTCTTCACATCTATGTAGCCACCCAATTAAAATATAGCAAATAAAGCTGGGAAGTTAAGGCTAGAATTTGTTCTTAAAATATTTCAAAAGACAAGGTCCTAAGCTTTTTTTTTTTTTTTTTTTGGTGTAACTGATCAGTATTAACACAAAATTAAGTCACAAAAATTATGTTTGTATAAAGGAGCTTAATGCTCTTAGTAAATGACATTATATCTGCTCAGGATGAAGCCATAGCTATTGAATAAAACATTATCTTCTTATGTATTCTCTCAGATACTGTCCCACCCCTGTCTTCTGACTCTGTAAGATGCAACTAGCATGGCTACATTTTATAGGTAGTTTTTACTTTTAAAAATCTGTTTCTTATTCATTGGTTCATGCCTCAGAACTTCATGCTTCTGAGAGGCTGCATGTTTTCTGTCCCTAACTCCTGGTGCCTTTCTGTTCTCTGCCCTGCAGCTGTGTCTCAGGTCCACCACACTTTCAAACTCTGAGTATTTAACCTGAGTTTAAACCCTGGAATCCACTGCTTAAATTCCAATATGAGTCAATATTCATTTTTTCTTAAAGCCAGGTTTCTATAAAACATTATCAAGTTTCTATAAAACATTTCTATGTGCGAATTTTTTTTTTTGACAAATGGATGTTTCACAAGGACAAGAATTTGTATATATTTTTTCAGACAGATTTCTATTACCTAGGACAAGTCTTAGCATATAGTGAGTGCTCAATAAATGTTTGCTGTGGGATTCAATGTATGTAGAGCAATGCACTAGGATTCCAAGAGCCATTGGCTTGCTGATTTTTGTCTTGGAAGGGCAGCTTGTTTTTTATAACGATTGTTCCTGTTTTCCCAATATAAAACATCTCATGGTCACATTCTAGCCTCCATGAAGAAGACAGTGCTGGCACAGCTCAACAGTGCCACATTATGGAGCTCAACTCTAGCTGAGTGGCTGTCAGTGTACACAACCACATTCCCTCCAGTCCCACCATATCAGTCAGGAAAACTGTTCATGAAAATGTCAACCAGTGCCTCAGAGTTCAGTCCACTCTCTCTCCTAGAGATGTACTTCTAACAGAAAATATTATCCTCTAGGTTCCTCATAGGGACAATATTGGTTGTCTTCAGGCTTTGGTGATTGGCAGACAAAACATCATGTCACGAGTCTCATAAGGATGAAATAAAGGTATTATCTTTGGAAATATTCTCACGTTCCTTGCCATTTTTGTTTCAACTGTGAAATACTGTAAAGGTTATGGCTGATGCCTATGAGCCCACTAAGTGTCCACTTCATGTTCTAAACTTGAAGCCTCAATCTCTACCAGGTTCAAAAACAATACATTCGTTTAGTCCTTTATTCAGACCACTGTTCCAAAATGGGGTCCCTGGGGTTTTTGTGCATGATAGCTATAATAGTCCACATCCTTGCAGAGAAACACATATGAAGGTTTTTATATATGTGGAAATTCTAGCTTATTCCTTCCTAACATAGATCCTTATCTTCAAGACTGGTGGCATCAGCTGAGCTTCACTGACCTAGGCAATAGAAGGTCCTCAAACTTCTGTCCTGTGCTTATCTCTTTTACTTGCTTGTCTTGGGAAATAGCTACCTTATTTGGGATGCAAACTGCAATGTATCATAACTATGTTAAATATTTGCTATCAAACTCAGGGCCTTAGTACTTAGCGGGCAAGCACTTACACCACTGAGCTATACCTCCAGCCCTATTTGCTATCAGTCAAGTTGCTGCAGAATTAGGCGAAAGTGTACTCAAGTCAGTATTACATGAAAAATATGGCAGAGCTGGAAACTACTCATTCCACAGATAATTTATCACACCCTTCTGTTATCACACTGGATGTAATAATAAAGCATGAGCAGCACTATGTATGAGACCTGGAAATGTAAGTTTTCACCAAAAAAGTACATTTAAGATATTAAACTCTGATCTTTACAGTGAAACTTGTAATTATTTCCTTTTATGCAAAATTCAGACAAAGAAATTGATAATCAAGATGAAAAATTGTTACCAAATTATAATTCCAAGTCATGTACAAACAAAAATTCTTTATTTGAAAAGTGACAAAATTTTAAATGAGAGATATGGACATGAAGGGGATTTCAAAATGCTAATCAAGGCATTGATGATATAAGGAATTTCAAATTTAGGATAATGTTAATTAATAGATTTTTAGTTAGAAATTCAGGATAATATTAGACAGATCTCTCTAGTAATCAGAGATGCCATTCATCTTATTTGGAAAAATTATAAACTATTTGAAAAAAGTCTTTAGGCAAAATATATTTGATTGGAATAATCAAATGAAATGATACCTTAGTGCTCCTCTGATGATTGTATATTAAAATCTTAAATTTTAGTGGTTTTATGTAGTAGGCACCCAATTAATATTTATTGAATAAATGAATAAGTCACTGAGTATTACAATCATTCCAAGTATATAATTTTAAAACACTTGAGATATTCCTACAGTGTGGAATTATGACTCCAGAGTAGTTAATTATAAAATTATTTTTTACAGTAAAGAAGAGTAGTATTAGATATATAAGGAGTGTGCTCTTTTCATTATTTCCTAAAAATTTGAAATGTTAAATTAAATGATCTTCTATGGAGGTTTCAAGTATACATATTATGAATTAACAGTTGATTCAATTGTGGTACATGCTATCATGCTACGTAATGAAGAAGGATGGATGGGTGGTTGAGAGGATGGATGTGAGAATGGGTGGATGGTAGCAAGCACAGCAAAGGGGGGGAAGAGATGCAAGGATGGCTCTCTGGGTTGCTACCCTCAGTTTAGGCGGAGTTATCTTCATCATTTCTCTTGTTAAAGTACTATCAGGTGACCAAAGGCCTAGCACATTTCCCATGGATTAAGTGCTCTTGACTAAATTCTCTTAATGTTGTCGGTATATTTTAGATATACATAATGATAACAGTCATGATAGAGAATTTATAATTGTACATGGTATAACTTTTTTCCTTTTTTTCCCCATTTTTCCCCTCCCTTCAACTGTTCTTCTCTTCCTTATTTACAAAAGTTTTGTTTCCATTTTTTCCTTCAATTCTCATCTTTTTCTTTTCTCTTCTTTCCTCCCCCTGTCCTTAGTTTCCCTTCTCATTTGGACATTTTCCTATTTCACAATATACATGGTGGTTCTTATTTATTCTTCTGGTTTTTCTCACCAGAGAAACCATGTGATACTTAAACATGTGTGCTCAACTTATTTCACTTAAGAGAATGCTCTCATGCTGCAGCTGGCTACCTAGAAATATCTTAAGTTTATCCTTCTATATGGCTGAGTAATACTCCACTGTGTAAAAAAAGCCACATATTTATCTTCATTGGTTTATGGGCAATAGGACTTTCTCCAATGTTAAGCTATTAAAACTCTGCTGCTATAAACATGAGTATGCATATATTGCTGTGGTATGATGCCCTTTATTCTTTCAGGAAGATACAAAGAAAGGGAATATCTGGCTCAAATGGGACCAGTAGTCCTAGTTTTTTTTTTTTTTTTTAGGAAAGTCTGATTTCTACAGTCTAGAAAGTTGATCATCTAGAAAGTTGATTTCTACAGTCTACATTCCCACCAACAGGGCAGAAGGGTTCCTTTTATCCTTACCCTTGGCAGCATTTGTTATTGGTTGGTGTCTTGATAATAGCCATTATTTCTGGAATGAGATGGAATATCGATATTTTAATTTGTATTTCTTAAATGACCAGTGATGATTAACTTTTTTTTCATATATTTATTTTCTGTTTTGAATTCTTCATCTAAGTGTCTATTCATTTCAGATGAGTCTTTAAATTTTGGATTGGCTTTTTAAATTGGGGGGTCTTTTTTTGGGTTCTTTGTATATTCTAGATAGTAGTCCTTTGTCTGAGGGACAGTTGGCAACATTTTTCCCATTCTGCATTGTCTATTCACTCTATGAGTGATTTATTTTGCTCTGCAGAATTAGTGTCTGTGTTTTCATATTTAGACCTGTGATATACTTCAGTTTTAGTTTAGTGCATGGTGATAGACATGGATCTAGTTTTAATCTTCAGCATGTGGAAAGCCAAATTTTCCAGCACCATTTATGAAAGAGACATTCTTCTATTGAACCTGTTTGGCCACTTTGTCAAAGATAAGTTGGCTGAGTGCGTTTGGATTGTTGAATTTTAACTCGAATTCTATCAAAAACTCTTTGGTTGCAGAAATTAACTTCACTTTATTTCAAGGGACTTATTAAAAAACATTAAACGGTTATATTAGATGTCACTTTCTAGCTCTTAAAAGTACAGAGACAACTTCCATAATGCGACGGTTGAAGTGATATTCAATTGAGTAAGAGTTTCGGCTGTGTCACTGTAAGTTTACCTAAAAATAATAGCATTGAATTTTTGTTGTTGTGTGGAAGAATAGAAACAAAATTTTATTTATTGTATACACGGAAAATAGACTGGTGGTAAACTGAGGAAGTCTTATGTGGTAAGAATGCAATTACTTTCTAACCCACCCCACCAAGAAGATAAAAACTTCAGGTAATTCCAAATAACAAATGTGTGAAGACTTGGAGCCAAAAATTTTACAGACCGTTATGCATTTTACTGGTACATATAATTATAAAAATATTATATATAATATTTTGCATATATTTCAAATATAGTACATAGTAATATTATACATATGTCTCCCATTTCTTTCTTTCCTTGTAGTAAAACTCTAAGCTAACACTTTTTTATTTTAAAAATTAAAAAACTGACAGAACAACAACGAAGACAAAATCAAACCAACACCAAAACAAAAATGATACATGACATGAAGACAAAATGGTAGAGATTTACAGTGGCTGCTAATTTACATACTGCTATCTTCAATGAAGTTGCTGAGTTCATTAAATATTCTGTATATGGTAAATTTTTTATTTCTCAGAACAGCATTTACAAATAGCTGCAGTTTGTTACAAGTTCTGTCCGTATTACAATTTGATAATCAAGGAATGATAATAACGCCAGTAAGTATGCCAGAGCTACAATATGTTTTTATTAAAAATCCTACCTATTTTGTTTCATTTTATGCTTATCTTTGAGCTAGATAAGAGAATTATTCAACTTAGTTTCCATATTGGCATAGTAGTTGTCACTTCCAAAGTTAGCTTCTGTGGCCACAGATTGGTATTTGTGGACTCCAGATATTTTGTGAATGTAGAGCAAAGGAAAAAGTAACATTAAGGAAGTCAGGGGAAAACCACTGGAGGAATAGTAGTGAAATCTGACATTACATTTCAGAATAATTTTCAATATGAATTTATCTTCAGAAACTGACTTTGGGAAAGCACAACAAAATGTTGTGTCAAGAAATGCAATTTAAAACTTTCATCAAGAATATAACTGGCAGAAAAACAACTATTCCAAAATAATCTAAATTCCAATTCTGGAAACCACTGGGTACGTGTTATATGGCAAAAGTGAATGAATGATCCAGGTGGAATTAAGATTACTAGACAGATGACTTCAAAACAAACTCATTGTCCTGGATTATCAAGGTGGGTTCAGTATAATAAGATGGATACTGAAAATTGCAAGAGGAGGCAAAAGACAAAGTCAGAGAAGGCTGTTGCAGCTATGCACAGAGGTAAGAATGGCGCCCTAGGAGAGGAAATTGACCTCTCATTGATAGCTCAGCACCTACTAGCTGGTTTTTATATTTTGGGTCATACATAGAACTAAATTGTTTGAACTAAAATGTAATAATATTGTGTCATTTTAAGTCTAATTTATCTTTTTTTTATGGTGTTCACAAGATCCTTAGTATTAGGTAAACCAGAAATGTGTTCATTCTTACTTTTTTATTTTAAAGAAAATAATAAAAAGAGAACAATAGCAGTATACCAACAACATAGACAAAAACAAAACAAAGCAAAAACAATAGAAATGATACAAGGCTTCCCTGTCATATGCTCTAAATGTGTATGTTTCCATTTATTCAGGCATCCTACGTCTTATGGGCATTTGTTGTATTTTTGTTTGAACCTGTTATAAATGAATGGATGAATAAATAAATGGAGAGAGACTCAGAGACAGAGAGACAGGAAGACAGAAAGAGACAGAGAGAAGGAGCAGTGGGTATTTCCATACTTCATCTCCTTTATTCTTTTTGTTGAATTGCAAATACTTTCCTAGTATCAAAATGTGTCTTCAGTGTACCTATTTTAAATTTGAAAAATTCACTCATTATAGTTTACAGTCTGGACTATTATCTTAGTTCTCAAACATGCTTCTCTACTTTTTAGCATTCTTCCTTGTCATATGTATTTTCCAGATTCTATTTTATTTCTTTTACAGATATATAGCTCTTTTTCCTTTTTGGATGACTTTGTTTTATAAAGCAATTTTAATTTCAAAGAAAAGAATGAGAAGAATGTAGAGGTTTCTCCATGCTGACATACCCAGTATCTCCTCGCTGGCATAGGCGCTTCCATTCCCCACATGCCCAGCACAGTGCTACGTTCATTACAAGAGATGAACCTACACTGACCCACATCATCACTCAAATCAGTAACTATGCGGCTCTTTTATACTCTGTTCCCATTAATTCAGTGGCTGAAAATTATATAGTTTTGTTTGTGTTATCTATTGATTCTAATTATCCTCTCTTGTGTCATATAATGTGTATCTTCTGCACATTGATTTGAAAAAGAAAGCTTTGTACTATTCTTTTTGCTAGAGATTAAAACATATATAGAATAAGTGAATTTTATCAAAATACAGCACATCACAGCTATAGCCATAAAATCAGTTCATATGAACATTGACTTTTTAAAAAAATATGGTTACAAGCTATACATGCAAATTTGTAGGGAAATGGTTAAATCACTTATTATCTACTTCTAAGCACAGGAAAAAAAGCTTCAGAAATGTTTACTTTCATATTATCTTTTTTTCACATAATCTATTTAAAAAATTAATAAACTTTATTCTCTGGGTCGATTTTAGGATCACAGAAAAATAGAACACAAAGTATCAAATTTTCTCTTCAATGTTCTGTCTGTCCTACATGCAAAACCTCCCCATTCCAACCATTATCCCAGTTTTGCCTCTTCTAGAATGTCACGTAGTTGGAATCAGGCCACGTTTAGCATATTGAGATTGGCTTCTTTTACTTATATGCATCTAAAAATCTTCCTTGTTTTTTCATGTCTTTGTAGCTCATTTTTCAGCGTTAAACACTATTCCATTATCCAAATATACCACAGTCTACTCAGCTGCTTTCTAAAAGACATTTTGATTGCTTCCATATTTTGAAGGGAGGGGAGGGGAATACATTACATACAGGTAGAAATTTCCTATGATGAATGTGACCATTATGTACATATGCATGTTACTGACAAATAATAATAATAAATGTTTAATTGCAATATTTACATGGGGATAACTCTGCTTGTCTATGTTGTTGTCCTAACTGCTGTTACTTTACCAATACCATACTCTTTTGATTACTGGAAATTTTAAGTCTAGAAATTAGATAGTGTTATTCTTCCAAATTTGTTTGTCTTCAATGTCATGTCATCTACTCTAGGTCAATTCTCTCTATACTAACTTGAGAATCAGTGTGTTCACAAATAAAAATAATTTATGATGATTTTAATTGAATTGCACTGAATCTGCATAGCAAATTGAGAAGAGTTGAAATCATGACAAGAATGATTCCTGCTATTCTTGTACATAAATACCTTTCCATTTGTCTAATTCTCTGATCTATTTAATTTAAATTCTAGAGTTTTTCTCATCTAGATCCTGTACATATCTTTCATTAGATTTATACCTAAATGTTTTACATTAGATACCACAGATATTTATTTAATATAAATAGTTATATGTACTTGACTTCAAAGTCCATTTGTTCATTGCTGGTACAGAGAAAAGCAATTTACTTTATATGTCAATCATGTATTATGAAAGCTTTCTATAATGACTTCTTAATCCCAGAGGTTTTTATTAATTCTTTCAGATTTTGTACACTGAAGTTTATGTTATCTGAAAGGAAAATAGTTTCATTTCTGTATTCCTGATCTGTATAGTTCTTTTTTTCTTTCCTTTTCTTGGCTTACTGCATTCGGTACAACAGCCAGCACTATGTTGAAAAGTAAAGGTGAGAGGACATACACTTCTCATGTTCTTCATCACAGGCAAAACACTACGAGATATTTTTTACCAGTAAATACTTTTAACGGTAGGCTTTTTGGAGATATTCTTTATCAGGTTGAGGAAGTTTCCCTTCTACAACTAGTTTGATGAGAGCTATGAACATGAATGGGTGGTTAATGCTTTTTTCTCAATCTATACATACGATACATGACTCTTCTTCTCTATCCTGTTCATATGATGGGTCATATTAATTAACTTGTTCTTCTTTTTCTAGTTTTCTAAGGTAGATATTAAGATAATTGGTTTGAGATCATTCTCAGTTTCTCAGTATTAATTCAGTGCTATAAATTTTCCTCTAAGGATAAATTTCATTGTACCCCAAAACTTTTTATGTTTCATTATCATTTCTCACTTAATTGAAAACATTTTGAATTTTCTCATGAGAATTGTTTGACACATGCCATTAGGAAGTATGTTTGATTTTTATGTATTCTGTCATTGTTCCATTTATCTTTACTCTATTGATTTCTATTGTAATTCCATTGTGATCTCAGAGAACATATGGCATGATTCATAGTAATTTCAGATATTTAGGTGCATCATAAATTTGAGAGTATGGCTATCTTAGTAATGTTCCATGTACCCTCGATAAGAATGTGTAATCTATTATTGTTGGGTGAAGAATTCTCAATATGTCTATCTTATGTAGTAGATTGATGTTGCTGTTGAGCTAGACTTTGTCCTAACAGATTTTATTAGTGTTGGAGAGAAGGGTGTTAAAGTCTTTTAATATAAACAGCAGATTCATCTATTGCTCCTTGCAGTTCATCCAGGTTTTGATACATTTATTTTGATTCTTTATTTTTAAGCACCTACACATTAGAAGTTATTATGTCTTCTTGGAACATTGACAGTAGTGATAACAGTATGTAATGATTCTCTTTTTTTGGAGATCAGGGCGCTTACAGCCTCTTGGACTGCAGCCTTGATTACCAATCTCAGTCACCTTTTACTGAGGGAGAACCAAAGGCATACCTAGTACAAACGGGCAGATACCAAATGTTCTAGCGAGGATGATTAAAGGATTATCCTTCTCCACATGTAATACAACACACATCTGTAATCCCAGTTCTCAAAGGGCTGAGACAGGACGATTGTAAATTCAAGGCTAATCTAGGCTGTAAAGTGGAGCGTTACCTTAGGAAACTGTAACAAATAACAAATCATTGTCTTCAATGCATTCTAATCAAAGAATGTCCTCCACATTTTCTCCTTTTTGTTTTGCTGCAATCCTTTGAAGCATCAGGGAGAAAATCAATTGTCTTCTCATTTCTTGGTGTTTCCTGGATGAACTTCACCAGATTAAGAGGTTACATCCTGTGGTTACACTTTTCTGCTGGATGTCCAAGACCAAGTTAAAATTAGATTATATAAATAAAAATGTAACCGTTCACTATCTAATCAATGGTCAGTTAAGTCTTCTTAGGAAACAGCTTGGAATCAAGTGCAGTATCTCTTGATCTACAGTGTCAGCCATCTGGATGAATCACAGCCATTGCTTGACCAAAGTGCTTTCTCTGAAAGCTTGAGAGATATTTTCTCTCCTGGTGACTCTTCTCAGGCACACTATCATAGAATCGCTTTCCTCTGTGTTCCCATAATCTCCTTGATCAGAAAATCAGAGACTCTACCGAGTTATAGGATGTCACAGCAGAGGTTCTCTTATGCCCTGAGTTGTTCAGTCTTTACTGACCTCGGAGGTTGTAGCCAAAATATTGGCTGTCCTCTAGCCCAATATATCTCTCTAATTTATGGTCTCCAAACCTCAGTTGTTAAACATCCAGCAGATGGGATTAATGACGTAGTATTGTAATGGAGGCAACAGCTTAATATTGCAATATGATCTGAATAGCAAACACCTTAGAACATATAAATGGAACCATTATTTTCTAACAACCATGCATATCCTAATATTTAAATACTCATAGAATATTAAAAACAGCAGTTACATAGTTTTACCTAGAAATTTAGAAATAAAAACCATACATACCATTGCCACATGACAATCATGATGACATTTAGTAACATACTTAAATTTTCATTTTGACATATCATAACCTTTTTAACCAATTGTCTTAATCTAATACCTAAGAAGTTGTTGTTGTCTAATAGGGTACACATCTCCTGTTTTTGTTAAAGGTAAAGGTCTGAATCTGAACGAAAGTAATATCACAAATAAACAGTCTTTGTTTTACATGTAGGAAGAACTGTAGATCCAGAATCATGACTATATTTAATACACCCTGAGATTAACACTAATGAATTACCATACACATGTGAAAGCCCTTGTTAAAATTTAGTTTTCTACCAAAAGCATCTTTTATGAGAAAAGTGTATTGTAATTTTTACTGAAAAATTTTCTTTTGACCAAATGATCCAATTATAGGTGTGTCTCCCAAGAGACCATGGAGATCACTGGGGGCTCCTTATTAATTAATGAATAATGGTTGGCCACTCCTTTATTCACCAACTGGAGTCCTACCCAATAATTTCTCCTCATGCTAAGGACTGTGGTTAAAATATCTTCATTTTGATATCATTTAAACCAGCTGGTGACTTAGGTGAAAGCATGCTTTTAAATTGTTAGGCTCAAAATAAAGGGGAACAGCTATTCACAGAAAGACATACAAACATGCAAACAAGTACACAGAACAAACAAACATCTGTATAGAATCAGAGTGCACTCAAATATATTTTTGACCAAATTGAATTGTAAAAATTCTATTATAATTTTGGAAATTTATAATTTAAATAGACTAGTCAGGTTTGGTTGTCAATTAGCAGAGATCTCTTTAACTTTCTGTTGTTATTCATGGTCCCCATGTGTCATATGGACCAGGAAGCCATCTAGATCCATTAATGCAAGTTGGTGCAGGCTTATATGCCCAGTTTCGTAGAGGTAGTGCCTATAGTGGCTAATACAGTCAACATGGCTAGAAACATATCACCAGCCATAAAGTCTTACCTAGTGGAGTCCAGCAGCTTCTCAGCATCTCGGGTTCATTTCTTCAGTCGTCCCCAGGTTGGGGCTGTGCTTTCTGAGTGTTCTTGGTTGATGTGGGGATGGTGCTGTAGTGTCATCACGCTCATTTTTTGCACCAGAGGATTCAGATCAAATTTGACTCTTTTGTGGCTCGTATCGAGGTTTCCTGAATCTGTAATGACACAAGCAAATCCTCTCCCCCAAATTTGAACAATTCCTCTTTCCCGTATTCCAGCGTGAATATCTTTCCAAAAGATAGGTCGCCCTATTGCTTCTGGTGGCCCTTTAATAATGGTAGCCCAAAATTTTTGCTGTGGCAGTAGATGAATCTTTAATAATATTCCAAATATTTTAAATGAATCTAGCTTTATGTAATAAGTGACATGGTGAACTTCTACCCCTATCTCCCCCTTTTTGTTTAGCTAACATAGATTTAGGAGTAACATGTGCCTTTCCACCATACCTTGCCCCTGAGGATTGTAAGGAATGCTGGTATAATGAGTAATGTCCCACAAGGCACAGAATTGTTGGAAGGAATAGGATGTATAAGCAGGTCCATTGTCAGTTTTAATTGCTTTGGGTTAACCTATAATAGCAAAACACTCTAAGAAATGATTTTTAACATGTACAGTTTTTTCTCCTGATTGTGCAGAGGCCCATATAAAGCCAGAATATGTGTCAATAACGACATGCACAAATCCGAGTTTCCCAAAAGCTAACCAACAAATCTCTTAAGTTGAGGCCCATAAATCCCGGTTCTAATGTTTTGAATTCCTAAAGTGGGGGATAACATAACATTCTCTAGGGAGGCGATATATAATGCTGCGCTACCTCTGGGGGTGGCAAGGAGATCACTGACTCTGCTTGGGCGTGGTCGTAGCTCTTGCTGTCTGGAAATGTCTGGTAACTCCCCAAACTTTTGACTCTTGTTTTTCTTGCAGCCTGTAATGATTCTCTTTATCCGTGATAGTTTCCCTCGTGCTGACATGTACAGACGTCTGAAATCAATATAACTCCTCCCACTTTCTTCTGATTACCATGCTATATCTTTCTTCATTCATTTACCTTTAATCTGTATATGACTTATAGTTAAACTGAAATTGATCTAAACAAGATATAGTTTTGTCTTGTTTGATCCATTTGAAATCTCTGTCTTTAAAATAGTATATTTAAACCAATGATATTAAAGTAATAGTAAATATATAGTTACATCACCATCTAATATATTTGTTCCTGTTTTATATTTGCTGACATTTTGCTTTGTTGCTCTTCATGTCTTCCACACATTTTCTGCCTTCCCTGGTTTTAATTTTGCATACTGAGTCCACTTTCTCCTCTTCCCTTACATATTAATTAATTTAAAAGTATTTTAAGAGGTAGTCCTGGAGTTTAAAATATACATTTATAACTAAGCAAAGTCCATTTATAAATAACCCTATACTGTTTCCTAGGTAGTGTGTACCTTATAACAACAAAATATTCTTCATCCTTCCCTTCTGTCCTTTTTAGCCTCGATATAATTCAGTTCAGACACATGCATATATTATATGTGCTAAGGTTTACAGACTAATACAGCCTTGCCATCGTTATTTTGAGGAAACTGTTATTGTTAGGTCGATTTATAAAAGAAAAATAAAGTATTTAATTAATTTGCACTCATTTATCAGTGGTGTTCCTCCCTTTGTGTAGGTATGAATTTCTGACTTACAAAATTTTACCTTTCTTTGAAATATTTTTAAAAATATGTCTTTCAAGGCACGTCTGCAGGTAAAATATCTTCTTATTTTTGTTTTTCTGAGGTCATTTTTCCTTCACTTTCTCATGCTGTAGAATTCTAGATTATTGTTTTCTTTCAACACTTTTATTCCTTCTATCGATTCTCTTCTTGGGTGCATAGTTCTTGATAAATCAGACATAATTCTCCTCTCTGCTTCTCCGTAGATTTTGTCTCACTTATTCTTCCTGGTGTCCTCCAAGGTTTGGATCTGTGGTTTAGTGCCTGACATTCACTTGTGAAAATTTCTCAGGAATTGTTATATTACTATTTTATGTATTGCTTCTGTACTTTTTTATTATTCTTTTGGTATCTCCACTGTATGTGCTGTATCTTTTGTAGCTGCTTCTTTGTTTTTGGTTACCCTGCTCGATTTTTTTAGTTTTTTTTTTTTCCTTTTTTTTACACTTTAAAACTTTCTCTTGCCATATCTTCAGGATCACTATCTCCTTAGTTGTCTCCAGTGTACAAATTAGTAAATCAAAGATATACTTCCCTTCTTGTCGTGTTTTTGTCTCTATATCTCTTTTTGAGTCATAGATTTTCCCTTTCTTTTTTACAGTGTCTATTGTCATCATATATGTGATACCTTTCCATTACAGCCCTTAACATTATTAATGGGCTTTCTTCTTAGTTCCTCATCTGATAATTACAATACTTCTGCTCTAAGTGACTCTTGACTGTGATGCTTATTTGGTCTGTTCAGTGTGTGTTTCTTGTGCACTACTAGTTCTCACAGTGACTTTTGCTCATGGATTTCTCTTCTGGTAAGCTGTGATTCTCTGTATTGTCCTGCCTCTCTCAGGGCAGTGGGTGGCCTTGTTCCTCACTTCTGTGATGAACCTAAGAGGAGTTGCCAAGTTTTCAGTGTATTCTACTTTTCATCTTTTCTTACTTAGAGTGAAAATATCTGAGTTCCTTATATACTACAGCCAGATCTCAGTATTTACTTTTGTTAGAAAAGTTCTGTACAAGAACATTGTTGGTTGCAGATGGTTGTAAGGGGAGCAATGTTTTCTTCAGACCATTTATTCAGGTGTCACAGCTCAGACTAGCGTTCAATCTAGCTTGCTCATATCCAAGAGAAGCAGAAGATAATTCAATTCTCAACGAGTGGTTTAAGAGATTCATTATATTAAGAAGGGTTTGGACTTGGGTTTTCATTATTGTCTTTGAGGACAAAAGCACTGCAGCATTCACTCTCAACCATTTCTTTCAGAACAGAAAATGCCTTCCTATTTGACTGATTTTGAAACTCAGTTTAACTTTTAGATTTTCAATCGTCCCTCGATTTTCCTATGTTGTTATCTATTTCTTGTTTTTCATACTTTAAAACCTATTTTAGTTGTTCAGGAAGGAAAAGTTGGTTATTCCCTAGTACGCCATTTCCAGAAACCAGTCTCAATGACATTTCTTTCAATATTTTATTTTCAATAAGTAATTTCTTCAAATAAAAATCAAAATTTTAGGGAAAGCCCTTACCGCAGATTGGTGGGAAATGTCAGGGACCATGTCTCAGGGGTCTCACTCCATTATCTCTTCATGGATTCACAAGGAAGAAGAGCGTATCTCGCTAATCACCCTCTCAAATATTGACTCTGGAAAAGGAAGGTAGGGGACACAGAGGGGTTTTTTTTAAAAAGGAAGTTTGAACTTAAACTCTTCATATTATTTGAGTTTTAATGCCTACTTGAGTAAAGATGGAGGAGATGTGATTTTTTTTTCCCTGAATCCAAATTGATTCCAATAGAGGACTCAGTAAATCTGAGCAAAATATTTTTCCTCTTATTTTTGGCATAGCATATACTCTTGATTTTCCCAGATGTTTGGAGAAAAAAATTAACTTGAACTTTTCTTAGTCAAATTAATTATTCCATTTAAACTCAAGAGTTTCTAAGTGAAGAATAAGTATACGGGCTGGTAAATTTTTATTTGAGATGAATTAAATTGTTTATATGATTTTATATCAAAGGTGTGTTTTATTTTAAATTGCATTCTCAAAACTAAGAAATTTGAAGAATGTTAGAAAATAACAAATGAAATTATTGAAATTAAACAGATGTTCAGTGACGTATATGAAAAGTAACCAGAAATAAAGAGGAGTTTAATTTCTTCTAAATGTTCAAGCATGTATTTTTTAAAGTCATTTTAAAATCCAAGCTATTTGATAGCAGTTGAGTTCTAATTGCTCAAAAGTATGTTCCAACAGTTATTAAAGAAATTGATCAATGCCTGAGGTAGATATATAATTTAAATCCATACAAATTAGGTTTCATTGATCCAGTTGACACTCAGTACATTTTCATTTTAATTGTTCTAGTTTATTAACCAAAGGCAGTTTACATAAATTCATAACCATGTCTCATGATGCACATCAGTTGCATTTTTCAAACAAATGACATTGATTAATATTGTCTAAAAGTCAATACTTTACATCTGTATAAATGAATGCACTGGTAGTTTTTAAGGGAAAACTAATATCTTGACAGTTAATCTTTATAAAGAAGTTGCCTGAAAAGTGAACTGTGCATTTGGCACAGTATATGATAATATTTTAATAAATGTTCCTATGAACTGACATAACTGAATTTTTGTTGTTCAGCTTGAATTTATTTACTAAAGAATTTTCTATTTGTGTTTCATTCATTTGTCATTACACTCATCACAAATGAAATTTAAAAAGCAGTTGAAGCAACTTTTTAAACTGATGATAATTGGGGAAATGTGCTAGTCAGCTTTCCATTGCTATAATAAGATACATGAAGTAAAATCTTACAAGGAGGAAAAATTTATTTTAGCACCTACTTTCAGAAATTTAAGTCAATGGTCAGTTAGCTCACTTGCTTGGAGCCTGTGATACTATAGTACCTCCTGGTAGCAGGAGTATGTGGAGAGGAAGCCTACTTATATCACAGAAGCCAGGAAACAAAGTGAGAGAAGAAGGGGTTGAGGTTCCTTGGGGTCCTAAGGACTGTCCCAAAGACCTAACTTTCTTCCACTAACACTCACCTTGCACATATTGTACCACCATTTGAGCCTTTGGGATATTTAAGATCCTGGACAAGGAATGTATTTATTCCTTTCCAGATCCAATATCAAGGGTTACATTACTGATTTCTTCTTGAAACTTAGATGACTTGCAATGATGATATTAGGAAACTCTGCTTGTTATTAAGGAAGTTCTTAAGCAAAATCAAGCCCATTCCTCCACCTGGGATAGGAGTTCTGGACAGAAGGACTGTATAGCACTATGGAATAGTGAATATAGGTTCACTATATTCACTATGGCCTTGTAATTGGAAAGAATAGATTTCCCTTTCAAGTATAAAATTTACAAGTGGTTGAATGAGACTTACTTTTTTATCAGTTATTCATCGCAATTATTTCTCCCTCATGGAGATGTTATGGGGATTAAGAGAAAATATGATGGATTTATTTTTTTCTTGTAATTAGAAAATTAAGCATATGATCCAGTAACTATTTATAATATCAGATAAAATAAAATAAGTAAAATGCAGAATCAAACCAATATGCTGTAGGAAAATAGTTATGGTAATGGTTAATGTTTTGTATAGGGTTAATTAACTTTTAAGAATTCAGAAAGTGAATGACGGAAAAATAACATTTTACTGGTACAGATCTGTCATTGTTTTACAATTACAAGTTCAATATAGCTCTGAACTGATTTGAATTTTATATAAGACTATTGGCTTTAGTGTAGGAATCAAGGATACTCAGTTTGGATGGTATTTTGATGGAATTCTTAGCTTGTCTAAGACATTTTTCTATATTCTCAAGATAATTTCTGAATTTTACCTACATAATACTAACTTGTATGCCTGATAAAACCCTTAGGGGTATTCTAAGTCTTAATTTTCCAGGGGATGCTATGACTTGTGCCTAGATTTCCCATCAAAGCCTCATGTGCTCATAGGTGGGGCATTTTCAGAGGTGGCTGGATCTATATGTGAGGCTGAGATTAAGGGTGTGTGATTAATTAATTAGTCCACTGATTGATTTGGCAGAGTTCTGAGTGTGGATAATGGGAAGGCCCTCTCTGGGTGTGAAATATAAGAGACAGAAACACAACGCATGTGTTCACTTGCTGCTTGCTGCTTTTGTTGCCTTCTGCCTGTACTGAACTGTTTTTTTCTCTGAGGTGCCCCTCTGCCAGAGCACTCTGCCTTACTAAAACCTCTACAGACTGTGAGCTAAATAAACCTTTCCTCTTTTAAATGTGGGTGTCAAGTATTTTGTCTCAGCAGTGAGAAAGGAAACTAAAATAGTTTATGGCAGCAGAAATGTGGGATCATTGCTGTGACTGTACCCGACCATGAGGTTCAGGAGCCCTTAGAAGTGGCTTGTGGAAAGAGTTTAGAAAGATTTGAAGAGGCTGGCTGAAGAAGCAGCCCTGGAATGCCATAAACTATACTGATGCTGGTCAGAACTCAGAATTCCAAAGTGCTGATAGAAACACTGCCAGTAAAGACCAGGCTGAGGAATTTTCTTTTAAGAAGGGCTGCAATGGCTGTTGTACTCCAGTGTGCTATGGCTTGGCACAAAGTTTGTCTGCATTTTTCTCATCATCAGACACTGCCTAACACAGAGATTAAGGGTGGTGGACTAATTAACTTTGAGAAGAAATTTCAAAGACGTCAAATGTTGAGGCAGTGGCATGGCTACTCTTGAGTGTTTTTACGCAGAACTATGCCAAGAATAGAGAGCAAAAAGCCCAGCAGAATGATTTAAAACATTTTGAGTTTCACTAGACATGAAGCTCCAATGAAATTGTGGACTACAAAGGTAGAGCAGAGGATAACTCGGTTGCCAAGAAGGAATAGGGCTGAAAAAATGAACAGTCCACAGCAGGCAGAAGACAGCAATATCAGTGAGAAGTAAGTGACCATAGCAGCCTTCTTTCTGTCTCTTATACTAACTTTGTGTGTTACATATTTTTTCGCAGCAATAAGAAAAGTAAAACAGGATTATAAGATTATAATGTTCTCTTGTTTCTTTGTAAAACAGATTAACCAGAAATTGAATGTAAAGAAATGAAAATGTACTTGATGAACTTTTATTTTTGATTTGCAAATACCATAATGATCTGCTAGGAATCAACACAGTATGAGAGTTTCATGCTGTTTTCTCCTTTTTTAGTTTCTAAAATATTTAATGTGCCTGAAATTCACAAAACATTAAATTTTGCGTATAGATTAAATACTTTTGGAAAGGGGTAACAAGGGATAAGGCAGCACATGATGAAAAAACGTGAAAGAAAGATGATATTGAAGAAATAAATTAAGGTGCCTTGTAAACTCAGCACGCAAGAGGCTGAGGCAAAAGGATCTCAAGTTCAAGGCCAACCTGGGCAACTTAGTGATTTGGCAAGTTAAGATAGATAAAGAATAATAAAAAGGTCAGCATGACCAAACTGACAATTTGTGAGGAAAATAAGCTAAATTATACAAAGACAAACACTTTAACCTCCATAATCTACCACTGGGTTTCTGCAACCGCCTCTTTCCTGCCTCCATTGAGATGCATTCATTCCTCAAATAAACACATTCTGGCCCTGCTACTCAAGCTTTTCATTGTGTTTAAGGCTTAATTCACATCTTTCATTCTAGTTTCCAAGGTTGTCAGTGATCTTCTCTACATGAAACTTGGACTTTTCCATCTTGTTCGCTATGCGATAGCCACTATCTTTTGTTTTATTTTGTTTCATTGAAATAGCAAGGTCATTCCCACCTTTGCATTAGTGTGTACTTGTCTAAAATGCTTTTCCCTGGCTACCTCATAGTGCACTGTGCCTTATTTAGACCTGATGTGTTTGCAGAAGGCTCTCCCTTGCCCACCCATTTTGAAATACCTACCTAGTAAGAGAAAAATTTCCCCATTTAATTACGTTAAAATAAATAAAACTAATGGATATTTCCTTGGTGCCTTGTTCATCATTACTTGATTTTTATAAATTCACTAAGGCATAAGGATAGCAAGTACTTTCTATTCTGTTTACCGATATGACCGAAGGACTTATTGTTTGGAACATAGATATTCAATAAATATTTGTTAAACTAATGAGTTAATATCAGAGCAGAAAAGACTGTTTTAAAAATTTATTTTCAAGGAAAGTGAAATTTAGAGTAAATCTATTAAACCTAAAAGATATCACAGTCATACTGGTATGAGGTGGTGAAAATCTGGAACATTTGTCCTTAATATTTGAGAAACTAATAAAAGCTAATTGTCTTTCTTCATAAATCCAAATTGGTATATAGACAATTATTGTTACTTTCTATAGATTTGTGTATTCTATATCAGGAACTTGTTTTTTTGTTTTTTTTTTTTCCTTTTATTTTAGAAACATAAAAGTA
>PVLD010010256.1:0-50995 GCA_004027595.1 Dinomys branickii
TCCATTCAAACCAGCTATTCCCCTTCTGGGTATTTTCCCAGAAGATCTGAAAACATCATATCACTCTGATATATGTGCACCCATGTTTATAGCAGCGCAATTTGTAATAGCTAAAATGTGGAAGCAACCCAAGTGTCCATCCACAGAAGACTGGATTAAAAAATTGTGGCATTTTTATATAATGGAATATTATTCAGCTGTAAAGAAAGACAGTTTTGGGGACTTTGTAGGCGAGTGGTCAAAACTGGAGTCCATACTCATAAGTGAAATAAATCAGCGGTACATGTGCACGCAACGTATTGTATCACTGGTGTAAGAACCTGAGGGTGGGAATATAAACTAAGAGACGTAAAGGAAATCTGTTCAAAAACAAAGAACAGATGGGACGAGGGAAAGGAGAAAAGAAAGAGGCAAAAATGTATGTATGTATATATGGATATACATATGTGCAGGAGGGCTAACATGGTTCTACTATTGTATTATATCACTTAATGCTAAGGAATAATTAATGACGGGTTATTCTATCAATCTTGTATGTCTGTATGTGTTATCCTGAACACACACTTTGAAGATATCAATATGCAAAGCAGCAACTATTGTTGGTTTTTTTTGTGTGTTTGGTTTTTTGTTTTTTGTGTTTTTTCTGTTGTTGAGATGATTAATTGTCTGACCAATTTTGCATGTCTGTATCTGTGTTCATGTATATACACTTCGAAGATATCAATAGGTAAAGCAACAACCATTGTTAAGTCCATGTCACCTTGTCTGTAAATCAGTTTTGATTGTACTATTTTTATGCTAATTTATGTCTGTTTGTTAATATGTTTTTGTGCTTTTATTTTTTTAAAAATAAAAAAATAAAAATAAAATAAAATTTAAAAAAAGTGCCTGCATCAGTACTCAGCACACAAGACACGACCAAGAGTGTGGAAAATAGGCAGTGAGGACAAGCACAGGGAACACTCGGTCAGCATGTTCTTTGCCCCACTCCTTGTCCCCATCCAGCACAATGAAGATTTAAACTGGGTTTAGTTGTGTTGCCTGGTGCACAAGATCATCCTCTAATTTTGCACTCGTGAATCCCTACTTCATATGAAAGGTCTGAGTGGGACACTGAGCAATTGGCAACTTGGTGCATAATCACAGCACCTTGTGTTCCTGACAGAGGGGGGAAATTTTGAGTCAAAAGCAATGATAAGTTTTTAAAAGTGCTAATAGATGAAGGCAAAAGATTGACTGTACTGATAACATCAAAGGGAATATCTTGTGTTACAGTGGTGCCTTGGGAAATTTTCAGGGGAGGAAATAATATTCTCCTTCAGCTTAAATTCAAGATCCTTAGATGGATGAAGCAATATGTTAAAGTTGCCTCCACTTTTGGAAACCTCACTAAGTTGAAAGGCAGTCATCAATCCTGAGAGGCAGCTTTCTGGGGGGGACACATGAGTCCTGAGTAACGATGAAGACCAGAACCACTGCTGATGACTAAGTGGAATTTTGTGTTTCATCTCTTACTTGACAGGGTACGTTTAAAAAAGCAGACAGCAGATGAGGGGGAAACCCTGAGAATTCCTACCTCTTCAAGAGCTGTAAGGCACAGCTCATCATATCAAACAGACCAACCATCATGACGTTAATTATGATGGCCAGATGCTTAGGCAGGTACCTGGATATAAGGGAAAAACTGTTGCAGCCATGAAAGTACTTAGAGCCTTGTCCTTGTGGCTGGAAATATACAATGCAAGACTGAGAGAAACAATGTCCTCAGATGCCAGGAAAGCACTGGACTCACACGGGCACCACACGGCCCAACTGGAGGGAATAAGGTGGATGAGGACCTGCCATCACATTTTAATGAGGTTGCTTTTCCAGGATATGGCATTTGGCAACGATATTCACTACATTTTTAGCTCACACCTCATAAAGAGACTCATAAGAAAAGCTTCTAGAAGTGCATCAGAGTGTAGTAAAATTGATGAGATCGGTGTGCTCAAGGCAGGGGGAGTACTTTGAGGGGATGAATGGCAATATACCTTCACTCTAGTACAATTTTTAAATTTCAACACTCACCATATGTCTATCACCTCTTGTAAATAGGGGCGGAATGCATAATTAAGATAACATAATGGTAAAAAAAAATATGGTGTGCAATTTTGGAGTGGATAAATTGTTTCTTTTAGTCTCCATTCCCTCTCCTCATTGACTTCTACAAGAGATGAGTTTATTTGTTTATTATTGGCATTTTATCTAATAAGTAAATGATACACTGCACATAGATTTAATAGTACTATAGATGATTTCGCTGTAAAGAGAAATTGATCAAGGGTCAGCAATAAACTTCAAGAAACTGAGATACGTCAGTAGATGTGTTTTACCCAATTCTTGCAACATTCCCGTAGCTAAGGTAATGAAATATTCCTGTGCTTACTATTTCATGGTATTCTATAAGGCTGAGGTATTGTGTCAGGATGCACCAGGATGTCAGTATTATTTAAATATCACAGCGTGGTCTTCATACGTGGTCTGGGACTTTCTCACAGCTCATCATGCAACTGTGTTATTGGTCACAATCCCAAGCTCAGGTGGGCTTCCCTACGTAGAGTCCTGTGGAGCTCACAATTTCTTTAACTTAACATTTGTCAGATCATTGTTTTCTATTGCATTCTCCGTTATTATGTTTTAGATTTGTCATAAAAAGCATGCATCTGAATTCTATGCGCATGTTTGTCTATTTTAATGCAGCTGTGAGTTTTAAAGGATAACTCTCAATATGATCTTATTTCTGCCATTTTCTCTGTAATCTCTGAATTTATAGTTCTTTCCTAGTCTATTTGATTGTCTATCCAGACTGTGCTGTTTGCCATTATTTTGTGCAATGATGCAGATGGTATCTGCTATAAATCTAATAACGGCAACCGCACAGTTTAAAAAGATACGTGTAAACTATTTTCCTTTAAATGTGTTAGTTTAATTATTCCTCTCGTTCATTTTGGTATTAAAAGTTGACAAAGTGTTAAATAAAACTTGGGCAAATGCATAAAGATAAATAATCTTAAAACACAGGAGCTGTAGTCTGGTAGTCATGTAGAAGGAGCTGTCAGATTTAGATAAGATCATGTAATTATTTTCCACCCGAATGCCTTTTGCAGTTAGGTACCTCATTTTCTTGTCTTACTGAAAAAACAGGGACAAGAAAGTAGCAACAGCAGTTGACCATAAAGACTCATGATCTTTTCAAAGACACAGACTCCCCAGAAGGTAGGAACGAAGCATCTACAGAGCTGTTTTCCAAGTAATCCCCCTTGGGGAACCATTTCAGTCCTCAGTATTCTTTCTCAGTGTTAGGGCCACCATCACTGTAGGGGAGTCGTCTTTCCAGGGTCTTTGTTTCCTTTTTCTTGTCCTCCTTTCCTCTGCTCCTCCTGCCCCTGCTACTCTGGTCTTCCTCTTCCCTGTTCCCTCCCCTGCCCGCTTCCCTCCATTTCCTCCCCCTCCCCCTCTCCCCTTCCTTTTCCTCTTCTTTTCCATAGGATGCTTGAGAAGGCAACGCAGGTAACATCTGGCTTAACCGCAGCTTTCAAAAGGCACCTTTGAGCGCCGGGCTTCCTGCACTGGTCCAGGGCCCTTTTCCTCCCAACTCCTGTCCTTGCAGTCTCTCAAGTGTTGGTTAGTTTCTTGGCCACTCAGAATAGATATTTTATGATTGTGTAAATTTCCTTAACTCAAATTTCAGTGGCACCTGATCAAAATTGCTTCATTTCATAGATTTTAAAACAAAGCCAAACACACATACATGCTCATGTGCACACGCACACACACACACACACACACACACACACACACACACACACAGCTAGGTCAATGCATAGGGTGAAAACAGTACTCCTGTGTGAGACCAATATAACTCAGATGGTACAAAAGTATCCTGAATTCTAAAAATATAATTTGAAGACAGAAAGCAATTATTAGTTTCTTTATTGCTAGTAAGGCTCAGACATCTATAGAATACATAAAATATAACTCCATAGGTGAAAAATAGATCTTTAAGCTCTTCTGTGCAAATGAACATTGATAAGTAATCAGATAAAGCAAAAGAGGAAAAAGCCCACTGTCCTGTCTAGAATCCTACTGATCCCATTTTACATCTGCCCTTCACCACACTAGTGGGTGACTTGCTCGGATGAACAGGTCCATCCGGTGACTTTTGCAGTTGGGTCTGACTCACTCAAGTAAAACTGCTTTGTGATGCATACAGTCTGAGTGAAAATGGGTAGTAAATACATAACATGAACTCTACACCAAGTGGCAGGAAGCATAGGAGAGTTCCTCATGCTAGTTCTTTGACATTTTTAAAATTCTGCAGAAGTGCTAAGTTAACAAGTCATTATGGTCTATCAAATGAATTAATCTGAACCCTGTTGACCTCTGTCTGATATCACTGTGCTTTTGTTCTTGCTTTAATTAAGCTGTGGATGAAGAGCACATTATCAGCTCAGACTTTATTTCCCAAGTGCAGAGCTTCACACATAGTTGTTTTTATTCCTTCAGATGTCAAACGAAATTGATTAAAAGAAAGTCTGACTTTGATCATTGCTCTCTGCGAGCAGGAGCATCTTTATTATAGAAAATCCACATTTGCAGCAAGAGGCAGGGCACTGAAGCAGCCTTGATCCAGTGTGAAGACTTAGGGACCATCTCTGCAGACCCAGCCGCCCGTTAACCTTTCTGGGAGAACATTGCAATTAATCAGCTGTGTTCTGGCTCCTTCAACAAAGACCATCGCCTCACCCCCACAGAGTGTTCTCATTTCCTGCCACCCAGTCAGACTCGATGCGACATCTTACACAAACACACAGATGACAAGGGAAATTCCAACAGAGCTCAAACACAGTAGCTAGGTCTTTTGGAAAAATTTGTTGAGTTATATTGATTGAAATCACAAAAATAAAAATATGTACTAGATATAAAAATTCTGAGAAATACAGAACAGCATGGTGGCAGAAAATTACACATTTATGACCCCATCTCTGAAAAATGAAAATTATTAATATTAATGTATATTAGTAATATTTTTAATGTTTTTTCCATTGTCTCTTCATTCACATATCACATATATATTTAAATCTTTAGGATTTTCCCTTTTTGATTGATTCATGAATAATATACCGTACTCTTATTTATTATTCTAAAGCACAAGATTTCACTGCTAGTAATATTACATTATATCAATCTAAATGAATGTATTAGCCAGTCATTAATGATTTTTTTTTTTACTTTTAACCTTTAAAAGCATTGTCAGGATTAAGAACTTTGTGCTTAAAAATGTATCTACATTTATTGTTAAATTATTAGCCATGATTTCTCCATGATTCAAAGATTAAATGTTCTTAAGACTATTGATGAAGAAAAACAATGTAAGGGCCTACATTTTTCTGAGTCCTCACCAGCAACAGCTGTTTTCATAGGCTACATTTATTTGCCACTTCATTCAATATTTACTCTGTCAAGAGATTGACTTCCATATTTGTTGTCCACTTATATTTCAGCTCTGGTGAACATTTTTTCCATTAATATGCTCATATTCATACAAAGTGGGGTATCAAAATGTGCATTATATCCTCTTTGTAAGGGTTAAACAACATCTGGGGGCTGGTGAAGGGCCCTGGGCTGCCACGTCCCTCTTTCTATCACTGTCTTGGCTTTCATCCTGACCTCATTGCTCCCACTACCAAATCTCCCCTAAATACCCCGAAGTATCCATTGTCTGCAAATATCAAATGGCACCAACCTACTGTTTGCCTTGGCTCCAGTAGTCCAGCTTTGAACTACTGAACATAATACATGCTTCATTCCGCAAAACACTATTTATGAAATGTTAAGTAATAATTAAAGATACAGGATACAGTAAGATTGGGATGAATTATACAATGATTTCTTTGAGCCTATATTCATTTCAGGTGAAATTAGTCTAAAACCTTGATATCATATTCTAAGCAAAATGTCAATTCTGGTATAAATCTGGGGAAAAAGATTCAATAGAAACTAATAGGTTTTGTGCTGATACTTATGTGCTAGTTAGTGAATATTCTCCTTTCTGCATTCTAATTAGTATATTTCTGACAGTGTCCACATGCCCATTAATCCAAACATTGTAAAATACCTGCATTGCTAGTTCAGCCTTGTATTTTCCTTGCTCAAAACTGACCAATGTAAAGATTGACTTCTTCATTATTTCCAAGACTATCTGATATTCGTAACTTAGGCATAATAAATACCTCAGCTGAAAGAAGGCTTGAATTTGTTAAATTGTATCCAAGTGATGAGTTTGATTGGCTGAAAAAACTTAGATGAAATACTTTCATCCCTAAATGATAAGACATTTATCTGAAAGTACTTATGCTGATGAGGTAACTGCAACTGGAAAAAAAAAAGTCAGCAGTGAAAAGTCCAGCATTTCATTCAGTGAAAATAAAATTCTCACTCATATTTCTGTACTCTATGTTATAATCATTCATATTATTGTGGTAATTTATGCACAAACAGACTTTCAAATGGATTATTTTTGTATCTACAAAAGATCCTAAAAAGACCCTTTGGGTTAGGTTACTTCTATTCCCATTTCCTAGGTCCTCTGTTGCATAAAAATCATGCTTCCACTTTTCTTGTACCCTTCATTAAGCCTCAAAGTTACAAAATGTGATACATAAATAAAACATGGCCACTAACCTCAAAATGAACAATTCTTGCTTTCAGTTAGTTGGCTCAGCTACTTTGTCCCAGCAACGGCGAGCTGGCTCACATGTCATTCCATTGCTTTCTGGTTCCCATCGTCTCTGTAGAGACGTCTGCAGTAAGCCTTTCTATCTTTGCCCCAAAAGACATTCTCTTTCTTTTCTTTTTTACTCCAGTTGTTTTTAAGATTTTATATTTGTCATGGTTTCCCAGTTCTTTTACTTCGAAGTTCTCTACATATAATTTACTATCTATCTTCATTAGCATTCACATAATTTCTTGAGTCTGTAACTTGACACCATTTTTCAACTTTGGAAATTCTCTTATATGATCTTTTCAAATACTGCTTCTGTCTATTCTCCTCGTCCTCTTTTTAAAATTCAAATCTTACCAATTTAGAGTATCTCAATATGTTCTAAATATTTTATGCTTTTGCTATTTTTCCTCATCTTTTCTGTTATTTCCCTGTGTAACACATGCAGTTAATGCAGTTCTTATCCTCCAAAACCTTCAGTGTGTTCTTGTTGCCATTCAACTGCCCATGTCAGAAAGTTTTTCCATGATGTGTTCCTTTTCCGTGAACTATAGGGAGCCTTATTTGTTGAAGTTCACAGATGCTTAGAGATTAATTTCTTCTGGGGACACCCTTTAGCCAATGCCTCCTAAAAATTGTCATATAAATTCCTCAAGCCTACTCCCTCATATGGATTGACTTTAAAGACAGTATTTTGTCACATTTCTTATAAGTGTTAATCTGTTATCTATTGTTAAAACTGGTTTAATAGTAAATTTGCCATTGGATTCTTATTAGTTCTCTCTCCATTTGATTCTCACGCCACCCAAGGACAAAGTAGTAATGATTCCTGGCATGTTCTAGTATCACAGTGGCCAGATATCTCTGTGGCAAATTGATATTGGATGCAGGTAGACAGGAAGAGAATGGTATCTATAAGCATGTGGAGAAGGTCTGTGGCTGTTCAATGAGTTCAATGTACTTAGTGAAGAAAATTACAGATCTGAGTTACTTCAACAGAAATCAGGGACCAATGTGAAGCTCCAGGCACCTTTGACAGTGTTTCAAAGACCCTTATTCTATTCATTTGGAGGGAAAGTCTTTTACCCAAGTTCCAATGGAGGAGTAACTGAGATGCAGAAAAGACTTAGGATAAATTCTGAAAAATGTCTTCCACTAGAATTAAAGCATAGATAACTGGCAACTCACAACCTGAGATGGGACTATGCAATGGAAGTATGAGACCTTGAAATATCCGCTTAACTCAGACATGCTAATTTCTCTGTTCAAGCAGACAGTAATCTTCTGTTATCTAGAAACCCCAAAGGATCCTCACCAGAGGAAAACACCCTGTAATACGACTCTTACTCCTTAAATTCATCTCTTTTTATGACTCTATTGCAGTAACAAGAGTCAAAACTCTTTATGAAATGTGTTGACAAGAAATGTGAGACTTGACTTGGTGACTGAAGGGGTTATTCATGAAGGGAGCTGCAGGGCCTGCCTAGTAAGCATGCACAGATAAAACAATGGCCAGATGTAAAATACAGAATTTTATTTTTATTTGTACATTTCTATGAGCAGTTTCCTGACTGAGGTACACTCCAGTTCAGCTTAAACTTCAGTTGCACAGAAATCAAGGAAAAGAGAGAACCATGTTAATTACATAGCTACCATCTTCCACTGGAAGGATTTACACCCAAAGAAATTAGAGTTGCATGAGACAAAAACTTCATCTGGAATCTTCAGTGTTATTTAATCAGTGCCTGAAGTAGGGCCTATCAAAATATAAATGCTCAATCAGTATTTGATGAAGGAATCTCAGTTCTCTGAGGGCTACAAGGAATTTTCCTTAGCTACATTGTTTTTAGTTTGAAGTTCTAAACCACTAACTGTGGCACGTTTGATGAAGATTTGTTTTAAAATACAGACATATTTTATACTTGGCTGGTTCTCATATTAGCCTCTGTGAAAGCCATGGACATACGTAGTTGTGGAAAAGAAACTAACACCCAAGACCAAGTGTCTGGGCATGCAGCTTATTGGTTTAGGTCCAACTTTCCAATGATCTTAAATAATACTTCCTGCTAAAGCACTATGAGCAGTATAGTATCATTTGCTTAAAAAGTTTAGACATCACTCCTTCTGGTGTGATTATACCTCCAAGAGAGCTTTAGAAGTTTAGTTATTTAAAGGTTACATATAAAAAGCTAGGTTAGGGAGAACTTTTACATGGCATATTGTAATTTTAATTTCCAAGAAAGGAAAAGCCAAGAAGTAATTAAAACAATGAAAATTGAAGGGATTATTCTCTCCATAGTATCTTTAAAAACAAAACTAAAAACATACAAGATATAAAACAACACAGAAAATAATTAAAACTCTGACAGAAGATTTTAGGTTCATTGACTTCCAATTAAAAATGGTACTAAAGACAAACTAATTACTCTAAAGTTTTAACTGTAGATAATGTTTACTATCTGAAGAGGTAAAAGAAAAAAGCTATTTTCTACAAAAAGGTCAAGGGTAAGCCATGAAAAAGCTAATAATGGCCTATAAATAGCCAAAAACAGGTAGGAAGGGCATCAAATGACTATTTTGTATTTTCCTAATATCACTAAGAAGTCCTCAAAACTGTCAGTGTGTAAATAACCATGAAACAAAATACCTTTGTTAGAAACTGGTGGTTTCCTCAGAGGTAAATTCCTTATCAGTGTTTTGTTTTTTTGCAGTCAAATCTTATGAAATCTGTGTCCGCGTTTCAAGCTCATATCTCTCACCAACATTTAGAATCAACTTCAGAGGATGCCCATGGTGTGGTATATGCATGCACACATATCACTAAAGCAGTACATTTTCCAAGATTATAGTAAAACTAACAGCTGTGAGAATGATCAAGTGAGACAGACCTCAGTATCTAAAGGAAATTGGTTCCATGACCCCATGTGGATATAGATGTCCATGTGTAAAATAGTGCTTGCATATCACCCAAGCACATCATTTTACGTGCTTTAATTCTTTTCAAGATTATTTATAATACCTACTAGAGTGTAAATTCAACACAAATATTTGTTATATTATCAAAAGAATAACAGCAGGAAAAGGCATGCACATGTTCAGTACAGATGTACTCTTGACAAATACTTTCAATCTAAGTTTAGTTGAGTCCTTAGATATGAAACTCACAGATGTGGAAGTCTGAATTCACAAAATTCAGGCTCAGTTGTAAGGATTATATCAACACTTTGTTCATAAAGCTCTTGTCTTACAAACCTTTCACAGATAAGTAATATCAATTTAAGAGATCTACCATTTCATCTGTCCTATGGATGATGACCAGTAGGAACTATAGCAAGCAGCTTAGGCACTGAAATGTTTTAATGAAAACCGGAATGCTGGAACAAGTTCAATAACATTTTTATTACTACTGCAAAGCTTACAATGTTACAATTTAATAAATCAGATTTGAGTTCTGTACTGGGTATTTTATATGTATTGCCTCATTTAAACCCCACAATAACATTTGTTTCAAAGGCATGAGAAATCTTTCATCTATTAAAAATAGGAGGGCTGGGGATATAGCTCAGTGTCTGCCTCACAAGCACGAGGTTGTGAGTTCAATTTCTGATACCAAAAATAAATAAATAAAATAAAAATTAAAAAATGTATATGGCAACATATTTACTATGAAGAATTCTAATTATAATTATTAATATACATTAATTATACAAAGTCTGAAATACATTTTTGCAGTGCTACAGATCAAATTTAGGGCCTCAAGCATGCAAGGCAGTTCCTCTATCATTGAGCTACATTCCCTGTTCTTTATATGTTATTAATCTAAAATATTTTTTTAATCTTGGAAAAGTAGTGCCTATTACTATGACATTACCATTGGCAATTTTATAAAGCTTTAGAATAAAAGAATAGTTTCATAAGTGAAAAATTTTAAGAGTCCATATCATATCATCATAGAATAAGGTAGACTTTAATTAATGACTCTTACTGGCTTAACAGCAAAAGGGTCTGTGTTTAAACCAACTTCTTCTTTTCTTCTACTGTGGGAAGAACTCTTCCATGGATCCTGCCTGCTGCTGTGGCATGAACACTCGCTCCTCCTCCCTCTGCGGTGAACCTGTAGCCCTGGGAGGTGAGATGGTTTGGCAGATAGGGACTTGGGAAGTCCCTATTGTTGTGAGTGCCCATCCCTCGTGAATGGGATCACTGTCCCTTTAGAATGTGCCCCAAGAAATGACTGACCCTCTCCAGTACACAGGAACACAGATAAGGTGCCCTGTGTGAAGCAGGAAACTAGCCCTCACCAGGTACCAAATCTGCCAGCTCCTTCACCTTGAACTCCCTAGTCTTCTGAATGATGAGACATGAATGTCTGGGTGTTACAGGAGCCTGAGATGTACCGAGGCACCCTTCACGGAGTACTAAATGCACCACACAGTATCATTAACTGTAACCATGTTGCTGGCTGTGCAGCTGGTCTCTACAGCTGCTACTTCCTATACAACTCCATACCCAGTGAGTAACCTCTCAGCCCCTGGAGACCACCATTCTATTTTCTATTCCTATGAACTTGACTGTGTTATAAACTTTTCATATAAGTGAAATTATGCAACACTGGTCATTATACGCCTGGCTAATTGTACTCAGCCTGATACCCGCTGGGTTTATCCATGTTGCAGAATGTGACAGGATTTCCTTCATTTTTATTTTAAAGAAAACAGTACAAAAAAAGAACAATAGCAAAATACAAACAAAACACAGCAAGGCCATTAAAAATGATATGGGGTTTCAAATCAGATGATAGGGATTTACAGTAGTTGTTATATTACATATTGTTATCTTCAAAGAAGTTGCTCAGGTTACCAGATGTAAGAATGCAAGATTGATCAAATCATTAAAAGACAACAATTTGCAGTATAACAACCATTGGTGAATTCCTACGATCCTGTTTAGTGAAACTATGTATTGTCTCTAATGTTCTTTTAAATTATTATTTCCTTCATTTTTAAGGCTGAATAATATTCCATGGCATGTGTATACCACAATATCTTTCTCCAGTCATATATCAGTGGGTGTTAGGTTATTTTCATAACTTGGCTACTATGACTAATACAGCAGTACAGATGAGACAGCCACATAGAGAACCATTGTGTGATCCTGCAGTCCTACTCTGTATGCACACATCAGAGAATTAAAGTCAGTATCTTGAAACATCTTTCACAAAGGAGGAAAAGAAGGCTAAATTATTTGCGGAGATCACAGAGCTAGAAAGGGCAGAGTTAGAATTCACATCCAGATCTATCTCACTCCGCTGGGTACCCTTGAACCAAACATTAATTGATGTGGTAACAATAAGTAACCTATACCATCTTCGATTTATGTGTGAAGAAATTTGTAAAACAATGACTATATAATAGCAGGTTACCTCGTAACAATATGAAATTGTTAGAAAATAATTTTTAGAGTCTGCTTCAGCACAAAGGGTAAAAGAAAAAATACAGATGCAATTAGATGGGTAAACAGATCCCAGGTAAAGACATGAAAGATCTGCAACCTTCTAAGTGTCACTTCAGGGACACAGCTTTTAGCACATGGACTTCAGGGGGGTTGCTCATGCAAACCATAGCACAAGTCAAAGTTGGTAAAATTCTAGGTAATTTTACCTTAACAGGTAAGCAACACATCAAACAAATAATTGAATAAATCAGCACATTCAGTCAACTGCCTCATGCATATGACTTAAAATTGTTTCAAAGTAAAGAAATAGAAGATTTATTTCACATGTATATTATGTGAATTGTCTTAAAAATGCAGAGTCAGTGACATAGACTAATGACCCACAAATTCAAGAAAGTAAATGGGCACGGTGCAAAGTTAGTTCTATATTCATGGAAATCTTATTCAGAATTGCATGTCTATCAGAAAGGAATGAAGGTATAAAATATGCAGTCATTAAAGTTATGATATTAACTACATATAAATGGCACATTATCATACCCTAAAATTATATCAAAGGTTTGGCATAATTTTACATTTATTTTTATATTTTCTGAATCTAAATATGTATCTTGATGTAAATAAAAAATGAGTAGCTAATTAAAAGAAGTTAAACATATATAACATATATAGAGAAAGAGTCAGAGAGAGAGAGAGAGAGAGAGAGAGAGAGAGAGAGAGAGAGCTTTGTCACTGTGAAGAGACAGTTGCGGCAACATTTTAAAAGGAGGAGATTTTATTTGGCTGGCAATTGCAGCTGTTTCAGCCCTAGCCAGTTGGTTCAGCTGTTTTAGAGCCTGTGAGAAGTCAAAGCATCGTGACAGAGACAGGAAACGGAAAGACAACAGCTACAGATGAACAGTCCCTCGGAGGCACTGCCCAGGGACTGCTTCCTCCAGCGAGGCCACACAGCCCCAAGTTTCCACCCCCTCAGCAGCAGCACCATCCAGGGCCCAAGCTTTTGGAGGGCATCAATTCTCATGTCTCCCTTCTCCCCTCTCTCCTCTCCTTCCCCTTCCTCTCTCGCTCCTCAATGGCTGAATTGAAGAATCTACTCTGGCCAGTGCACCAAGCATCAAAGCATGGATGTGATATGTTCGATTTTGGTTTTCATTTTTTCCGCTCTGTAACTCTATTTGTCAACCTGGAATCATAACCCTCTCTGTGTCTGTGAAATTCTGCTTACTTATTTGCGGGGGCCCAGTGTAAAGGTCCTCAGCAGAAATGCATGTCTGGAGCTCACATGCTTCTGTCTGTCTAATTACTGCTCTGACTCCAGAGAAAAGCCCAGGCATCACGTCTTCTGAAAATACTTCCACAGCACGAGGCACACTGGGCTGCAACTTGCTGCTTATTCCAGTATTGCTTCAAGTGAAGTGTCAGCTCCTCCATACAGTAACTGGGCTTTACCCACCTTAAGGGTCCCAGCACCGCGCTTCAGGCCTGGCTCACGGAAGAAGCAAAGGATATAAGAAGCTGTCCCTCGCATCTATGCAACTACTGTGCCATTGGATAAAGGACCTGAGCATCACGGAATTTGGTATCCACGGGGGCCCCAGAAGCAGTCTCCTTGGAAAGAGTAGATTGACGGGAGAGGGAAGAACAACTATAAAGGGAAGAAAGAGCGCTCAGCCTATCCTTATTGCTTTGTTTAATTTCTCTTTATATAATAAAGACTAAAACTATGAAAAACATGAGACACAGAGGACGTCTTCAACACTGATGGTTTTTGTTATCTGTTTACCTGGTTGTCTGCACTTCAGTTAAAAGGAATACTGTAATCTGGTATTTTTCTTACTAGATTTCAAAGTCAAATTGCCCCAAACTCCAGGCAAGCCAAAGAAACTATATCACATGTAATATTTTTATTAAACAGTAACATCTTCTTAATTCCTTGAACATCTGCAACACCTAAAGTAAACTCTGTAGGATTTCATGGTCTGTGTCGTAAATATTGGTTGAGAAGCCATTGTCATCAAATGTTGCATTTCTCCTAGGCTCCTGAAAGTATAATCATACATACCAGGAGAGGAAGTCCATATCCACCTATATTACAAGCCAGTATTAGTCCTGTGTGAAGGAGAAAATATTAAAATTTATGGCTCAGGGTACTTGAAATTTCTTGAAGTAAAAAAAAAATAATTAAAAAGGAAAGAGATCAGGGGACGGGTGGTACGGGGGAAGAGAGAGAAAGGGAATGGAAACAAACAATCAAGATGTGTTCTGTGCAGACACCAGGTCCCCACAAGGAATGTAACCATTGTGTCCTACAGACACGTACTCATAAATTTTTAAAGAGAAAAAAAGTTTCAAGATTCTAAGTAAAAAATGTCTAGAGAATCAGTACTCAATGGCAATGTTCAATGTTGTTTTGAAAATAAAAATTCATAAGAAATATAATCTGCTGGTGCAAAATTAGCCTCAGGGGAAGCCTTGGCCCTATAGTAAATTTTCTTCATGACCAAGGAATTAGCTACCATGGCTTTATGGGTGGAATGTTGGTTCCTTTCCCCTTGTTGTCCTTATCCATTGAAGCTTAGTCCCCAGCTTGAGATTATTTGGAGATGGAACACTTTGAGTGTAATAAGTTTAGATAAGGTCCTGAGGGTGCAGCCCTCATGCCTGACCCTCAGTGCTGACTCCAGAGCACTCTTTCTGTCCCTCCACAGCCTGCGCATACAGTAAGACACTGCTGTCTGCACATCAGTGAGTGAGCCTTCATCAGCACTGAAGTCACTGGCACCTTTGTCTCGGACCTCCAGCCTGCAGAACCAAGAGCATGCTGATTATTTAGGCCATGCCATTGACTGTGTTCCGTTACAGCAGCCTGAACTATCAGTACCGTGAAGGATACCTTGCTGATAAATACAGTTCTGCTCCTTAACCTGATTTTAGTTTTGTGTCATTCAGAGTTTCATAATTATAATTTCCTTTAAAATTATCTGGGTCTTTCCTTCCTTCCCTCCTGCTTCCCTCCTTCATCTCTTCCTTCCCTGATTTCCTCCTTTCCTTTCCTTTCCTTTCCTTTCCTTTCCATTGTCTTTTCCATTTCCCTTCCCTGGCTCTTTTCCTTGCCTCTCTTCATTTGGGAGCATCGTTCTCAGCGGAGGAGGAAGAAACACTTCAAATCTCCAAGCAGAAGTGAACCTTCACGTTTACAGGCGAAAGCTGCAGGAAAGGCTTTTGCTCCGGTAATGGTGAGAAAGACAGCTGGGGATGTGGCTCTGCTGCACTTAGGTGGGAGGAGTGAACCTCTGACCCTGCAGTGTGTATCACACGTTAACTCCCTCCTACCCCACACAACTGCATCTGTCTTTCTATTAAAATGGCGAGGGATTTCAAGAATGCACCAAAGGTTCTAGTGCTTTTATTGCTTATCAAATCAACAACACACGACGGTACAAGTTTTCAGCCTTCTGCCTGCAAAGAGGCCCCTAATCACGTGCACAGCCCGCACTGCAGGTCTTGTGCTCAGCAGTTGGGGATAAATGGCAGCAGAGGGTGGTCCAACATAAAAGAGACGCACCTTGGGCTCTGCCTACTGTCATAGACCTGGAGGGGAAGGTGCTCTGCCCCATTGAGCACATTTCCTTGGGCCAAAATCGAGGGCGCCTGGTGAAATTCAATTACATTCTCTACCCAAGACAAAATCCAATTATACCCTCTACCTGATGGCTAAATCCCATCCCAAGTTCCTTTTCCTTCATTTAAGGAACAAGGAGTTACATTTCTCTATTTGTAGAGGCTCCTACAATTTTTTAAAAGTCAAAGGAGATGTTAGAATTTCTTAAGAGATAAGCTTATGTGTTGAAAAGTGTGTATTATCTATAATAAATTTTCATAGCATGAGAAATGTCTTAGTGCACTTTGCGCTGCTATAAGAGACCGGGTCATTTATAAAAACCAGAAGTGTATTTTCTCACAAATCTGAAGGTCTGGAATCCAAGATCAAGGCACCAGCATCTGATAAAGATGTTTTTTGTTTTGCCACAATTTCACACGGCAGGAGGAACAAGGCAATAGAGAACAGGCTAATGCTGAATGAAGACTCCTCAAAATTTCTTTCATTGGTGCTCAGGAGGTGAGACAGGGTCTCACTGTGCATCCAGGCTAGCCTTGAACTCACTGTGTAGCCCAAGGTGGCCTTGAACTTGGTGGTAATCCTCCTGCCTCAGCCTCTTGAGTGCTGGGATTACAGGCTTGCCCCACATTCCCGTACTTAATCTTAATAATGAGGGAATCCTCTCCTGAAGGCCCCACATCTTAATATTACCCAATGAGAGTGGCTGAATTTTGGAAGGAGCATGTTCAAAACCTAGAAGGGACCATAAATGTAAGAAACCAGGGAGTACGTGGCCGAGAGCTATGTGTTCATACATTTTTCATATATGCAAGCAGTGTGGAGTCTCTCTTGGTGCTCATATTAGTAGTTTAGGGTGAGTCCTGAAGTCCGTTGACTCAGTCCATTGTTGTCAGGATCACATGGGGCCTGCTGGGGCCACCAGGACTCACAGTGCTCAGAGAGGGAGTTCAGGATGGGAGCTAAATCCTGGCAACTCAGCTCATGCTTCCTGCTTGGTGTTGGAGTGAGAAGGGCGTGGGGCCGTGTAGCCCGCCTCTGTCTGCAGCTCACTCTTTCTGTTGTGCTCCAGCTCCCTTTTGTTTTTTGATGGATCCCTTGGGAGTTACTGTGGTCCTAGGGTCGCTTCCACTGCTTTCTGCTACTCTTTGCTGGTATTTGCTCACACAGTGTAGAGATCTGAGACCATATCCTCGGGGCAGGCATAGAGCTGGGTGTGGTGGGCTGCTCACTGATTGCCTTGACTCTGGTCTGCCTCAGGGCACTGATTAGAAAGATTTCAGCAGACTGGGGACTCTGCTTCAATGGCCTTTGTAACCTCCGATCCTCACACTGGATTCATCCACTCCTTCTGACTGCTGCTTCCTTTAGGGATGCACTTTCTCCTTTCTGATTTCGAACCAGCTCTCAGAACTACCCTCTCCCCTGGCCGACTGGGGATGCCTCCAAGAGCACGGGCTTCTGAGGCTGAAGCTGTGAGTGCCAGAAGGAGGGAGCAGGGAGCGGGGTGCGGGTGTGTGTGGAGCGGTGGCTCCTTCCTTTTCCGCCTCCTCTTCCTCTAACTGCGCCATGGCGGCCCTCCGAGCTTTTACTCCAGGGGAGGTCTTACTTGCTCTTTCTGAAAGTTTCAATTTCCATTTCAGATCTTTCCTAGGTCCAGGGTACCAGGGTACTCATTTGTCTCCTTCTTGTCTTTCTCATGTTGCTGTATTTCAGTATCTGGTTGTCAATCCTCCGGGGAGATCTTTCTCTGCTGCTTACCCGGTCACCGTCTTACCGGAAGTCTTTACATAAGTTTTGACTTTTGTATTTGGACTTCTTTTAGTTTGGGGTATTAGAGGCCATTCTGCAGGCTTGGTTAGTGCAGGTTATGAGAGGCCTAGGTGGACAAATCTGAAGTTGATGGAGTTATCTTCTCAAATTCTCTGTAGAGTTTTGGGCTCACAGCAAATTCAGCACTTGACAGAGATCTTCAATTTGACTTTGACTTAGAGACCAGGACACTGATAAGTCAATATGTGAATTAGCTGTGACCTATATCAGAAGAGAAGAGACTTCAGGGATTTTGAAGAGAAGCGCATTAGGAGAGCATTTAATTGGGCAACACCATTTGTGCGGTAGATTGGTCCCTATCAAGTTAGCAGGGGAAGGAGAAATGAATGTCTCCCAACTGAATATTCGAGGCTGATGGTTGTTGATGGGGATGTGATGAGGACACGGAGATTATTAGAAATATGCTCCTGAAATGTTCACTGAAATCTAAGAGTGACAGCTTGTGTATGACACTGGCAGGGTTTCCAGTTGATTTTATACTGCTTTACTAATCTTCTCAGATTTGGAGACATTTAGATCTTGCTTTTAAGGAAATTCTTATTCTACATGTGATTTCTCATCATACTATTGTTTTTTTTCACTTCCAAAGAAGACCAGGGGCATAATCTTCTGGGCAAGCAATGCTAAGTTTACTAAATTTACTGCAATAAAAGATTAGGTGGTACTTTCTTAGAAAAGGAGTAAAAGGTCAGAGAAAAAATGTATAAAGACTTGACAACATGACTCAAATAGATTAAGGTCGATAACTCAAGGTTAATCCTAATGCTAACCCTCCCTTTAATTGGACAGTGGATACACTAAGAGGAGGTTTTCTGCAAGCTGAAAGTGAAGAAAACATCTGGTAAGGAGCAAAATCAGGGAGCCTGGGTCCCGATTTGGGAGTCTAGGTCAGCTCAGGCTGCTGCAGTAAATTACCATACACTGGGTAGCTTAAACCACGTGAACTGTTTTTAGTTTTGGGAGTTGAAAGTCTGAGATCAGAGGTCCTAGTGATGACCTTCTATTAGCTTTTCATCACTATGAAAAGCTCACAGAAACAACTGAAAGGAGGGAAGTTTTATTTTGGCTCACAAACTGAGAGGTTTCAGTCAATGGTCAATAACATTGCTTTCATCCTCTGCTGAGACACTAACAGTATGGCAGAAAGGCACAGCGGAGGACAGGAGCTCACCTCATGGCATCCAGGAAGCAGAAAGAAAAAGAAAGGGAAAAGACACACACCCAGAGATCCACTTCCTCCCGACAAGGGCCACCTTCTCACAGCCCATTCAGCTGTGGACTTAGCAGTGCACTAGGTGCTAATCAGTTAGTGTCCTCAGCATGTAAATTTTTGGACGGCATTTCATATTTAAGCCATACCAGGCCCTCTTCCTGGTCTGCAAGTGTCTATCTACTTGCTGTGTTTTCACACATCAGAGAGCAGAGAGAAGGAAAGTTTTCCCAGGTCCCTTTCATAAGCCACTGAGCCCATCATGGGGTGATTCTCTTACCTGAATGACTCCAAAATGCTCCACTTTCTAATATTGTACTATCGTGGCTAAGGCTTCAACATATGAACTGTGGGGCAACAGAGCAGTTCATAACAAGGGGAAATTGATTGGAATAAGTCAAAATATGTGCCACAGTAGCATAGGCCTGAGGGACCCAGCAGTGTCTTCCTTTGGGAACTCATCATGGGATGAATGCTCAGTAATTACACCCCTCACTCAAGTGAGCACATTTTCTTTTGGTAGGAAAGTTATTTGCTCAGATGAGCAAACTGATTATTCAGATAAGTTGGCTTTCAAGAATAAAACCAAGAATTTTCTGAAGCAAACTGTAAAGATTTTTATTGATTCAAAGTCCTAACTTCTCAGGCAATAATTCCCTACAACAAATGTCTTAGTCCAGATTGTTAATATTTATAGATTGAAGCACTCACTGTTCTCTCTCGTTTGCTATCTTTTTTGTCTATTTAATCATAATTACAAGTTAGCTTTCAAGGATAAAACCAAGAATTTTCTGAAGCAAACTGTAAAGATTTTTATTGATTCAAAGTCCTAACTTCTCAGGCAATAATTCCCTACAACAAATGTCTTAGTCCAGATTGTTAATATTTATAGATTGAAGCACTCACTGTTCTCTCTCGTTTGCTATCTTTTTTGTCTATTTAATCATAATTACATGAGATAGCTAATGCAGCAAGTAATATTAGAAACTCATTTCAATATTTAAATATTATAGTTTGCAGATAGGGCAAGAAGAATTAATGTCTAATATGTGAGCTCTACAATTAAAAGTTTGCTGTAAACTACCTTAAATGTGATGTGCTGTAAAAACTAGTTTAGTTAGCGTATGAGTAAGGGTGCTAGTGAGAGAAGGGCCTGAGACACCAAAACATGAAATGTCCATGTATGGCATTTCGTTCCTGTGCGTTATGTTTGGGGTAGAGGATAAGGGTGGGAATTGCTCAGAAATACGCAGATGCTTTTGACAGTGTGGATGAGCATAGAGAACATTATGCTAAATGAAATAATGACAGGGGTGGAAAGACAAGCATCACATGATCCCGCTTATGCCCAAAGGTAACCACACTCCCTCCTGATGATTGTATAAAGCAACCAAAGCAACACCTAAGGACAGTAACCACTCTCTCTCTCTGGTCCTGTGGAGCATCTGCAGAATCAGTACGCGCAATATGTGCCAGGGGCAGAGCAAGTCACTGAAGCAGAAAGGAACTTAATTAGCACCACCCTATTATCTCAAACCCCCCAGAAAAATCAGCTCCCATGTGATCATTCCCGATTCGCTAACCATGCTGTTTTTAAACTACTGCACCATTTAAAGAAAAACACATATGCATTTCTTTACTACCACTAAGGAATGTGCAGGAAGTAGTGGAGTGGGAGTGTTTGTTGTAGAGTGCTCCTAGCAGGAAGCCCTACTGCCCTGACAGCTCTCCCAGCAGGCCTTGCTCTCTGACAGTAAAACCACCCTCACGCCCACAAGGATATGACAGGACCCACAGGCCTGAAATCGCACTCACTCAGCTGGACTTCACCCAATGCCATTGTCTCCTTTTGTGTCCTAATCACCAGTGGGCAGACCCACATTATCTACTTTCAAAATTCCTTTCCTTATCTTCCTGTTTAATAAAGAAGGCCTACAAGTCATATCAAACTAAGTTGTCAGATACAAACCGGAGTGCATCTGGTACAAATACTTCCCAGGATATAACAGGCTATTCTAGTGCCGGCAGTTCTGTCTGGCACTAAGCAGTGTTTCTGTCCTGCTACTTTACTGCTATAACTCAGTAATTACTCTGCAAGTCCAGGTTAATCACTGAAATGCAATTCGTTTCCATTGATACAGGAAAACCTAGACTTTTAGAATAAATAGCATAGGAAATGGTTAATCACTTTGAAGTCTGTTTTGTTTTGTTTTGCCTTAGAAAACCTTTGGCATACTACAGAATATTGTATACTTGGCATGTGGATATACATAGTGACAGCACAGACACTGCTCTTCCTGAACGGAGTACGCACTCATTGTCCCCAGAAATAATTGCCCCAGAAAAACTGGTAGAGGAATCTCTCACACCTCCTCAAAATGTTGGTGTAGAGTTTATCCCTCTTCTTTTCTTTATAGCTTCAGCTTCTGTCATTCCTGGGACTTATTTTACCTTACCCTGGACTCTTCCTCCAGTCTCATGGCCCCTTTGCCAGTGTAGCAGATACCAGTGACAGCAATAGAGGTAGTCACAAGGACAAGGCAGGACAGCCAGGGAAAGAAACCTGTCGTCTCTCCGCCCCAGCTTCTGTCCTCCACCTGACAGAGATATGCAGAGCGGTCCAACCTCCCCAGTTTCTCTCCATCCTGTTCTGTATCCCGCCATCTTCAGCCTGTTCCCTATACACGCAGGCCTTGCACACTCGAAGTCAGAGCTCCTTCTGAAATCTAGTTGAATGTAGAAAGCCCCTGACTTATGAACATTTAAATTGTGAACTTTCACAGATCTGAACAGACCTTACATTACCAAACATTCGTAGATGTGAACAAACCACAGAAGTAGCTCACATGTCTGCCAGACATGGTCACAGTTGTGCTGCTGTGTGCTCACTGTACAGTGCGACAGTGTGCAGTAGTACACCACAGTCTGGCACTTACCATATTTGTGTGTGTGTTTGCTTTTTTAATGCTATACATTGTATATTTGTGTCAAAGGTATATAAGACTCACTTCATTGAATTTACAAATAAATCTGACTTACAAATATTTTCCCAGAAAGGAACTCATTTGTAAGTCAGGAACTGACTGTGTACAATTAGTTTGGGTTCTCTAGAGACATAGAAGCAAGTGTGTGTGTGTGTGTGTGTGTGTGTGTGTGCGTGTGTGTTTGTGGAGAGAGAGAGACAGAGAGGGAAAGAGAGAGAAATACAAAGAGAACTTTTATGAGGTTTTGACTCATGTCAAAAGAAAAAGAAAGGAAAAAGAAATAATTAGCATAGTATCCTCACTGAAAAGCAAAAGAACAAAAATTCCCTTGCGTGTGATCCCTGGAAAAAAATGGCAAGCAATAGCCAAAGTCTGCCCTTCCCTGAGGGCAGCAGTCAACTCTGGCTCTGAAGCCACCATGATCACAGACGCGGCCACTGTCCAGCAACTCATTGCCCTGGCGAGTCACTCTCAATGTTCCAGAATCTAAGGATACCTGGAGGGGAATAACTGAGACAACCAAAAGAGTAAGGAAACATCCTGAAGGAGGGAAAACATTTTTGCCAGCTACACCTTAGACAAAGGCCTAATATGTAGAATATACAGTCAACCCAAAAGATATATACACACATCAGGAAAATAAAAACCGAAATGTGTACTCATTTTTTACACAGACTCTGTTTTAAAAAACTCAAAACATTAGAACCCCTTTCACAGAAGAAGTAAATGTACAAGAAATACATGAAAAAGTGTTCAGTATCACTGGTCATTAGAGAAACATAAATTAAAACAACACCTGAGATTCCATCTTACCTCAGAAAGAACGGCTATCATTAAGAAATCAAACAATAATGCATGCTAGAGAGACTGCTGGGAATCTGCACTGTTGTTGGGAATGTAAATTAGTAAAAGCACCATGGAAATCAGTATAGACATTTCTCAAAACTGGAAACTAGAAATTTCATTGACTTAGCTGCTCCTCTTCTAGGTATCTTCGCAAGAGGGTTAAAGGCATCCTGTCGGGGTCCCCTGTGGATACTCATGTCAATCGCAGCACAGTAATTAATGGCTAACTCTTGGGGACAGTCTATGTGTTTATCAAAACATTATTAGATAAAGAAAATGTTGTACTTACACACAATGGAGTACTACCCTGCCACAAAAAAGGTAAACGAGTCATTTGTAAGAAAATACATGCAGTGAGGAGGAAAATAAAGGAAAAGGATTAAAAAAGAAATTAAGACATATTCTATACATGCACTAACTCCTTACATGGGATGTAAGCAGTACGTACTACAAACTTGTACTACTAAAAAAAGAACAGAAGAAAAAAGGTGGCAACGTTACTTACAAATATATTTTTTAAATTTACCTGCATTTCAGAACTGCCATAAAATCACTGCACAGTATGGTTTTGATGCAGAAATAGTCTCATGAAGCTACTTCTGGACCATGCCTCAGTGGAGGTTGGTACTTGACTGGCTACAGCTGATCTTTAGGCAGCCATGGTGCTGAGCCCTGTGGTGAGGTGTCAGGCAGGTGACTGTGAAAAGCACACCAGGACCCATCCTTCTGCTGGACAGTGAGACACAGCAGTCGTCTGGTACAGTCTGAATGAGTCAGCCCCTAGACCACTTGGGAAAAAAATGGATTTATTTTGCCAGCTTCATATCTTCATGCCATTTAAAGAAGGGGAACCCATTATCTTCATGCCATGTAAAGAAAGCTCCCAATTTTTCAAAGAAATACTACCAAAGTATGTGCTCTAGGAATGTATTTCTGAAAAGTACGTAGCTGTGAAAAATATGTAGTGCATGTTTTCCACTGTGACTTCCATCTGTGTATGGATAATTCCTCTATTCATATACAGAAGACACACAATGGTAATTCAACTTTGGTCTCCTATACTTGTTTACCTCCCACTGTGTTTCTCTTTTAAAGAAAATGTCACAGTTTTCAGCCTTGTAGAAACTCTCCCCCTAACAGAAAGTCTTTTGGGATATAGATATAGTTGATTAGACACAGAATAGATGTAGGGATAAATGTAAGTATAGAAATAGATATAGGTGATATAGATTGTATAGATAGATATTAGATATAGACAGGTATAGATAGGTATAGATAGGTATAGATATATAGATATAGATAGATATAGTTGTGTGTGTCACTATGTGTGTACGTATATGAATATATATGTGCATATATATATACACATATATTCATGTCTATATACTATGGCATCTTTAAATAATATGAGACACAATTTAATAATTTGTTAATTTCATTTTTCATGGAATTGCTCTTTAAATCTCCAAAAGGACTTTGGAGTGTTAACTCACACGGCAAGTATGGATCTTTGGCTTATTTTTATTGTAACACATCAATCTATGGAACTAACTGTCCTCCAAAAGATTTATCTATATTTTCTTTCCATCTCTTTCTTCCCACCACCTCTGAACAGAAGTTACAGAAAAGTGTGAAGCAACCCTTGTCAGGGTTATTTATGATTCATAAATATTGCTTCAAACTATTTTGCTCCATTTTTAAAATTAATACTTATGGAGACTTAAGTAGCACCAGAAAGTTTTTGTTTTTTCCTCTGAAACTTCTACCTCTCATTTTGTTTTTCTTAGATAAGAGCTAATTTTATTTTTCCCACTTGTCTAAACACTCACACATGTGCACCCACATATCAATTCTATGGATTGACAATTCTACATATGGAATTCAAAACACCAATCTGCTTGATTCTGTAGATTTGACCCCAGCCTCTTAGATACTTTGTCCATTGCTACATTGTCAGCATGGCTTTTTATCTATTTCAGACCAAGCAGGGTCACACAGCCTTAGCAGTCAGAAGCAGCCATATTAACCAAGCAGTCCATGGGCTTGCATGGTTTTGCAAATGATAGCTTCCTGGTTATTTCCAGCTGCTCATGAGAAAAATAATGTGGGCCATGGCCACCATCCCATCTGTCAAAAATAAATAAGGCATGGTGATGCAGTGGAAGTGCCCTATCAGTCACTAATTAAGACTTTTTCTGACCTTTTGTGTTTTTCTTATGAGCAGACATGATAAAATTCTCTTCAGCTAAATATATTTTTCTGAAATTTCAAATTATAGTACATTGGTTTTCCTCTGAGAAAGGGTGCTGTGGACAACACAACACATAGGACTTGATGCCTGTGTGTCAGAATTCAAACCTCACACTCGCTGTTCATATCTGAGAACCCAGCTTACCTGCTGTGTCTTTTCACCACTTTATTCTAAATTAAGTGAGGAGGATAAGAAGTGAAATGAGCATGCCCTCAACAAATGCTGCTTCGCCCCCCCCCCCCGCTTTTCTCATTTTTCTTCCTTTTTCCTTTCCCTTTGCTGACTCACTCAGGATGCACTGGAAAACAGTAAGCATGTCAACCTCAAATTCTGCTGCTTTGGTGCTACCACAGTGGTGTGGAAAACTTGTGATTTACCTTTCTGAAGGGGACAGGTATCTCTTTAGATACAGATAACAATCTCCAACCTCCACTAACAGCCTAATCCCTCTATAAAAGTGCTGGGTAGGCAAAGCTTGAACGGATCATCAAGTTACTCTTTACATCAGATCAGCGTTCATCACGTATGTAAGACATAGACATCTAAATGCTTGTTTATGCCTTTGAGGCATATCATGAGAAAGTATCACTAAGAATGCTAGTGCAACATCTCAGTAATGCAGGCTACATTGTCTCCCTATTCCTCACTTAAAAATGCCACCACACTGAGTTGAATGGAAAAGAACACTTCATTCATGACCATGCCAATAGGAGAGACAGATTGAATTTAACTCCACTGAAGCAAGATACACTTTTATTGAAGTACTGAAATGGGTTAGTGGAAAAGTACTGAAAGACATTTGAGAGTGGTTTGTCAATACGATTGCTGTTTGGCAATTCTCACTTATCAAACTCAGACTTCTACACTCCCATGGAGTCTGATAGATTACACGTCTGAGTAAACAACTCAGGACAGTGAAGAACAAAGAGATCCAACAGCATTAATAATGATGCGACTTCTGGGAAGATGGTGAAGCAGTAAGCAACAATGATCAACCTGCCCAAGACCTGGAATACAGACACTAGAAAATAACAACTTGCAGAAGAAAGGAAGGAGAGAGGGGGACCCCTAGGACCCAGGAAGGATACGAATGGATCCTACAAAGAAAATTGAGAGACAGACTGCAATACTAATTAAGGAAGGAACAACCTGCACTTTCTCCTCAGTTTCTGGCTTACAGAATGAGAAAGAACGTACCTACACAGACATGGTTAAAGCAGGCGGCTGTGGAGGACTTGAGGGAGAAATGTACCAGTGGAAGAGCAGTGGATGCTGTGTGCTACCACAGCTGGCGAGTGAGTCCAGCCCAAGTGACTGCAGTGTCCCCGGGGGAGGTGCTTGGATAGATACCATTTTAAGGAGTGGTCAACTGAATCCAGGACACAGGATTGGTTTCATCTCGGGATTCCCAGTGTTAAATTCCACAGTGACTGGCTGAGGGACAACTAGAGAGACGTTCATGGTCAGGGAACTGTGACTGGGCTGGCAAGAGACACCCAGAATGTTATAAGATGAACTCAGACACCAACCTCACAAAAAGAGGCCAAGATTATCCTGAAATTCCATGAATTTGAAAGTATCAGACACAACGCATCACCCTCGTCCTCCTGAAGGCTTGCTAGTGATTATCCTGGTGTGGACCTGGGCTTTGCCTCCTTTGTCTACCAGTGAAAAAGGAGTCATACTTTCAGCTGGACACTGTCACAACTGTAGACCACAGAAGAAAACCACAGACTTGAAACCACAGTGAACTTTCTGCTTTCTTTTTTCCCTCCATTTGATTTTGGTTTTCTTTTTTCAATTTCTGTTCATTTGCCTTTTTTTATTGCTTTCATGACTAAGAATATCCTTTTCATGGTTTTTTGTCTTGGTTTGCTCTTTTTGTTTTATTCTTCTTTCTTTCCCTCTTATCTTTGTCACAAATCTCTAGCGGCTTAAGTAATCTTCAGCCTTACTTCTAATTTCTCTTCTTTTTGTTTTTGTTTTTGTTTTCATCTTGCTTTGTCTTGTTTTGTTTTGTTTTGTTTTGTTTTGTTATGCAGCCTGGCCTTGAACTAGCTTATGTAGCCAAGGCTGGCATTGAACCCATGGTTATCACACCTGCTTCAGCCTCCCAAGTGCTTGGTTTACAGGGATGTACCACTATGCCCAGCACCTTCTCTCCTTTTATTTTCAATTTTTTTCTTTTTCCTTTCAAATTTTCTCTCTGGAAGGTATAATAGTTATATCAATTGAAGATTTACTTTATATAATTTTCTGATTTGTCTTTGGATTTTGCTACAGAACTATAAATCTTGTAGCTCTGTTTAAAAGTAACAAATTATTAGTTACCATAGTTTGTTATTTTCTAGTCTGTACTTGATGCTGTTGTTGTTACTAATTTTACTACTTTAGCCAAAGTCTCATAGTTGTAATCAATTGACTTTCCTTGTATATCAATTATCTAAATTGTCTGGGTGTCATAAACAATACTATAGTGTAATACCAACGCACTGAATTCTAGGCCAAGCAGGTTGCAACTTTTCATCACTAATAAATCAAAACAGCAGGATCCTGGGACAGACTCAAAAGCCAAAAGCCAGCTATGCCTAGAAAACATCTCTAAAAAGCAATCTGCCCTAAAGAGGTCTCAATACTAGCAATAAATCTACCTACAATAAGGAATTTATAAACCTCAGTGCAGAAAACAAATAAACAAGACCAACAAATAACCAAAACAGAAAAGGAAAAAATATGGAAACATCATGTAACCTATAGTCCCCAACTTGAGCAAGGAAAATCTAGGGAGCATTGAAGTGGAAGAAATCAAAAGCCACCCTGCTGAATTTCCAGAAATGGTAGCAATGGCAGTAACAAAACAGACGCATAAGGTTGACAAATCAGAACAGAAGTAATTACACAGGTAATTGAAGAGATGATCAGCAAAGTGAAGAAAATGTTTAGTGAATCTAGAGTAGATATAGATTTTTAAAAATAGAGTTGCTTAGAAAAAACACACAAATCACAAATGGGAATACAGAAAAGAACTGGATTCTGTAAAATAGACTCAAATAGAAATCCAAGAGATTAAAAGTTCTAGCAGAGTCAACCAATGCAAGGATAGAATATCAGATTGCAAAGACAAGGTTGCAGGTGCAATCACCAAATGAAAGACTTGTGTAAGTGCAAAAGACATAAAAAATCAATCCAACAGCTACAAGGCAAGGCGAAAAGGACTAATATAAGATTAATTGTAATCAATGAAGAATCAGAAGATAGCACAAAGGGCAAAGAAAACTTGTTCACAGAAGTAACAAGAGAAAATTTTTCAAGCATGGAAAAAGAATTTGACATACAGTAAAGTGAGGTATACAGAACTCCAAATAGCCATGATAAGAAAAAAAAACTACACAAAGGCATTTTATTAGTCAAGATTCCAGAAATTCAGCACAAGAACAGAATATTAAAAGCTGTTAGAGAAAAGAAACTAACCATCTATAAAGGAAAACCCATAAGAATCACTGAAGACTTCTCAACACAAACTCTTAGGTCAAGGAGAGCTTATAGTGAAATATTTAAAAGCCTAAAAGAAAACAACCCTCCAAACCATATTGATGTACCCTGAAAAGTATCTTTCAAATGTGATGAAGTAAGATAGTTCCATGATAAAGACTACCTGTAGAAATTCATGACAACCAAGCTAACACTACAAAAAGTTCCGAAGGCTGTTCTAGAAAAGACAATTCCAAGAATCCAAATAGAAAAAAATCCACCAGGTAAAGCAAGCAGTTAAATAGAAGGAAAAATAAAAGAAACCAATGTCAGGAAATAATACAATGACAAGGATAAATCAATACCTATCACTTACAACCATCAATGTGAATGGTCTCAATTCACCAATCAAAGGAAACAGATTGGCAGAATGGATCAAGAGCAAAAAAAAAAAAAAATCAAACAATACTGTGCATACAAGAAACATATTTGATTCAGAAAGAAATTCATATATTTAAAGTAAAGAATAGAAAACAATACTCCATGTGACACGAAACTGGAGAAAAAAGCATGAGTTTTTATTCTGTTTTTTAATGAAAGTAGATTTCAACCCAAAATCGATCAAAAAAGGCAATAAGGTCAATACATACTTGTTGAGGGAAGAGGGCAAGAGGAAGAGATAACAATAATCAACATATATGTACCAAATACCACTGCATCCAACTATATAAAACAAATAGAATGGATATGAAAAATCAGATGAGCACTAATACAATTGTAATGGGGGACCTCAATACCTCACTGCCAAAATAGATCAACTAGACAAAAAGCCAAGAAAGAAAGATCAGAACTGAACTATACCTTTGAACAAGTAGACTTAATAGCTACCTACAGAGTGTTCCACTCAACAACAGGATATACATTCTTCTTAACTGCACACAGGACTTCCTCCAAAGTAGAATACATACTAGCTCATAAAGCATGATTAAGTAAATGCAAAGAAATTGAAATTATCATATGCATGCTATAAGATTATACTGCAATGAAATTTGAAGTCAGTGAAAAAGAAACCATAAAAAATACATAAAAAATGGAAATTAAATAACACCCTCCTGAATATCCAATGGGTCACAGAAGATTAAAGAAGAAATTAAGGAAAAATTAGACAGTTTCTATGATTAAATGATAATGCTGAAACAATGTAGCAGAACTTAGGGGATGCAATGAAAGCAGTCTTATGAAGGAAATTTGTAGTGGTGAATTCTTATGTCAGAAAAACAGAGCAAGCCCAAATAAATAACCTAATATTCAACTTTAGAGTTCTAGCAAAAGAAGAGCAAGTTAAACACAAAGCTTGTATAAGGAAGGAAATTATAAAGACCAGAGCAAGAAATGAATTGAAAATAACAAAAAATTGTTATTGAAAATAAAACAATACAAAATATCAGTGAATTGAACAGTTGGTTCCTTGAAATGGTAAATAAAATAGACAAATCCTTAATAAACCTTATCAAAAAAGAAAAAGAAAGACCCAAATTCATGCAATTAGGAATGAAATAGGTGAAATCACATGGACCTTGAAGAAATCTAGCAGATCGTGTTAAAAATGAGCTCCCAGACTCAAATAATCTGTGTTAGAGAGAATGCACTTAGAGAGCAAGCAAGAGAACTTGGCAAGGCAAAGTGTGAGGTTTATTTCTGTAGAAGGGCATGCACTCAGACATGAAGCAGCAGCCATGCCAAACACCCGAGTGAGGTATTTAAGCCCTCACACATGGGAAGCAGCTACCCTTTAAATTTATTCACCAAATGTAAAGGCTTACAATCTATCACATTTTGGATAGTTTAAGCAGCATGAGAGGAGAATCTTGAGGGTCACTGAGGGCAAGGAAGAGTGGGATGGGAGAAAATGCGGGGAGCAAAAGTCCTCAGCTACTGATAAGCTATCTGGGGCTGTAGCTATGTTTCCAGAATTTACACTAAGCAGATATTTCCTGTAATTTTAGTGTGTTTGGGAGGGGCTGCTTAGAGTGAACTAAATTCTAAACTGGAGGCACTCCTGCTCTTATATCCTTTGATATAAAGGACAGGGCTGCAATTTCTCACAGGCATCAGTACCTACTTGGAGAACCTGTACTCTAAAAAGGTGGAAACCTCAGAAGAAATGGGTAGATTCCTATATAAACATGAATTACTAAAGCTAATTAGAGAGATACAAACATTCCAAGTAATCCAATATCAGTCAATCAAATTAAAAAGTAGTAAGAACACTATTAACAAAGAAAAGCCCAGTTCCTGATGAATTTACTGCTGAATTCTACAAGACCTTTAGGGAAGATCTGCTATCACTTCTCTCTAACCTTTTTAATAAAACTGAAAGGGAAGCGATACTCCCTAACTCATTCCTGGAAGCCAGTACTGCCCTGATACCAGAGCCAGGCAAGGGCCCCATCAAAAAAGAGAAGTGCAGGCCAACCTTCTTAATGAACACAGATACAAAATCTTCACTAGGCATGGTTCCCCACACCTGTAATCCCATCCCTTGGGAGTTTTAGGCAGGAGGATCACTATGAGTTCAAGACCAGCCTGGGCTACATAAGTGAGTTCAAGGTCAGTCTAGGCTACATAGTGAGACTACGCCTCAAAATAAAATATTCTCAACAAGAGAATGTCAAACAGAATACAGCAAATCATCAAAAATATTACACACCGTGACCAAGCAGGCTTCATCCCAGTGATGTGGAGATAGTTCCACATATGAATATCAACCAATCCCATACACAACTATAGCAGAACCAAGGGCAAAGCACATGATAATTGCAATAGATGCAGAAAAGCAACAACTGGGGTCATATCAAATAAAAAGATTTTATACAGCAAAAGAAACTACCAATAGAGACAACCTACAGAATGGAAAAAAAGAAAAACTTGCCAGCTACTCCTCAAAGGATTACTATCTAGAACATAAAAAGAATTCAAAAAACTCAACCCCCCTCATATTTAATGACCCAATCCAAAAAAGACCCAATCCAAAATGAATACACACTTCTCAGATGAAGCAGAAATGGCGAATAAGTATATGAAAACTGTTCAACATCAGTGGCTATCCAAGAGGTAGAAATTTAAAAAACACTAAGATTCCATGTCACTCCAAAGATAATGGCTATCATCAAAAAAATCAACACGTAACAAATGCTGGTGAGGCTGTGGGAAAAAGGAACCCTTCTCCACTCTTGGTAGGATTGTAAATTTACACAGTTCTCCTATGTAAGAAACCCAAAGGGTAAATGTCTCGGTTTGCTGAGGCCAAATACCTGATGCCCAACATGAAGGAAGGGGAGGTTTATTTAGCTCACAGTCTGTGGAGGTTTCAGTCCTTACTTGGCTGGCTCAGAGGCAGAGTCAGATGCTACAGTTCATGGCGGCAGGAGACAGCAAAAGCAACAACAGCCAAAAGGGAGGAGCGGCGGTGAGCAGCCTCTGTCCCTTCCTTACATATGCAACTATCTGCCCCAGGGCAGAGTAGCTCTCACATCCCTAATCAACCAAGCTCTAAAAGCCCACCCCAAGACTGCACAAGGCTTTGGGGGAACACCCAGACACAAACCGTAACAGCAAATAAAGAGCAAAATGGAAGACAGGTATTGTGAAATAGGGAGAATACGCTCAAATGGAAAGAGACACAAAGGAGGGAGAGCAGGAAAGGAAACAAGAAAATGGGAGGCAAAATGGAAACAAACCTTTCGGAAATGGAGAGAGGAAGAAGAGTTGAAGGGAGGGTGTAGGAATGGGGGAGAAGGGTTGAGGTGTATCATGTACAGTCACAAATTCCTTATGATGACTGTGATCACTGTATATGGCAAACACGTACTCATAAAAAGTGACCCCAAAAGTCCAGCACAAAACTGGCATGTACACACACAGACATACATGTGTGGTCAGGTGTTCTGTGTTCCCAGAGCTTAAAGCATGAATCAAAGTGTTCTAGAAAAAGCACAAAAGATGAAAGGAAAAGCGGTATTAGGAAGGATCTCGCTGATTTTGCTAAAAGACTCAGGACTATTAAAGTTATAGACAAGCACTGAGATTTAGAATTTGCCTGTTAGACCCACACAGTAGCAGCTATGGAGAGAATGGATTTAAGTGTCCGGACATTTATTTTGCCCTTTCCATGTCCCTGACCTTTGGTGAGTTTAGTACATTAATTTTGTCTCATAGTTTTTGCTCATGTGTTGCCCATGACTAAAAGAATTTCCAATGCAGGTCCAAATGACTCCAGAGACTGGGCTCTTAACTTGCATCTGTAATTACAGCATAAACGTTTTTTTGCAGGCATTTACCAGACAGCATGGAACTGGCTTTCGTAAAAGGAGGAGATCGCAGCAACACTACGGATTCCCCTACCCTAAAGGCTAATGCAGAAGCGACAGGTGGCATCTTTCCAAGGCAGCTAGTACAGAAAAAAACAGGTCCTACTTTGGCACCTTCCTCCCTTTCCACCATGATCTGTAGCTCTGGGGACACAGGCTCCCAGGATTTCCTGCGTGTGGCCTTCCGCTGCCTCCCAGAACCTGAATTTCTTAGCTCCCACCCACTAGGGGACTAGGCACAGGTTTCCGCTGCCATTTCTTCATCTTTGCCATTTTCACTCACTTTGAGCATTAAAATCTACTACCAAAACATAACATAAAGTGTCCCTGTAAAATACACCTGTATCATTTTACCCACAGGACTAGAAATTTTGAGTGATCTTTCTATGCAAACCTCAGCAGGGTGGAGTAAGATTATCTAAGGCATCCTGTGTGTGTCCCGCAATAAAACACCTTCCGCTCAGTTGAATACTAGTGCACAGGTGCTCTGATTGCGTTTTCAACACCTTTCAGCAAATACACTCTTGTGATATTCTTCACTCCCACCATGGCGACAAAATTCCCTCAGGAACACTAAGGGTGAGAGTGATGCCCTCCAAGAAAATAAAGGATGGAAATAAAAGGTGGAATAAAAGCTAAAAATGCCACTAATCTGAGAGCATATTGGATGGTAGCCAAGAGCTGAAAGGTTACTGAGTCCTCACCTTCTCAAGGTATGGATGTTCTTATGGGTCTGTTTGGTCTCCACTTTCTCTCAATTCTCAGTCTACTACTAATGAGGCATTCGCCAAAGTGAGGTTAATCCTGAAGACATTCTACATGCTACTCTCCTAAGCAAGTAAAATAATCAAAGTAAATGATACATGGAATACTAAAAGGAGATTCTTTACTGTACAAGTTACTGTGTATCATGATCAGAAGCCACCCAGAACCTCTAGGGTCTCAGCCCATTCCTATTCAAAACTTCAGGCATAGTTCCACAGCCCACTCCAAAAAGGTAGCAGGGAAGAAATTTCTTTAGACATAGGTTTTTTCTTTTTTGTGCTGTCATTCAAACTCAGGACCTTGCACTTGCCTGGCAGGTGCTGTACTACTGAGCTATATCCCAGCCTCTAGACTTAGCTTTAAAATGTTTTTTTTCCTTATTCATCATATTTGTTCATATTTTTTGCAATAGGAGGACAGTTTAAAACTGAACCAAACTACTGCAAATGTAAGTTGGACATACAAATCATGCAAACCAAGGCAACACACAGGGGTAACCTCATCAGTAAGTTTGGCTCAGATCTGAGGGAGACCAGAACTAACCTTTAACTAAATAGATTGTTAACACATGGTATCACATTTCATTTCTACAAAAGATGCACCTAATGTAGATTCTGTGCTTTCCACCGACTCAAAGAGGAAAATAATGCTGAAAGAAGTTAATGTGGCTCACTCCCCACAGCCCCAGTATGAGCTGGTCATTGATACTGGGGCTCTGGGAGCCCAAAGCCAGCACTCCTGTCACAGGAAGACAAGCTCCACTGATGGGTTGGTCGCGTGTGCTTCCAAGTCCAGCTCTTCCCCGAGGGCTTGAACCCTTTTTGCAGACTCCAGTTGGTTTAGTTGGAAACTTTTCTTACTATCCGTTCCTTGCTAATCACCTTACTAATTCATTCTTTATTTCCACCCAAACCATTTTCAAAATAAGAGACAAGAAGACCAAACTTGATTTTTTTTTTTTAAGACAAGGTCTTGCTATGTAGTTCAGCTTAGTCTTGAACTCACTATGCAGGCTAGGCTGGACTTGAACTTCCAGTGATCCTCCTACCTCAGCCTCCTGAGTGCTGGCATTACAGGTGTGTACCACCGTACCTGGTGGTGTTGACTACTTATTAGACCTGCTGCCCCGTAAGTCATCTCTGTATCACCTGGATGGACGTCCCTTCACTTCCTCCTGAGAGGCTCCTCCTAGCGGCTTGTTTCTCATGTCACCAGCTTTCTCTAGCTCCTCCCCAGAGCTTCCGAACACTTCGCTGCCCTACACTCCCTACAGGTACCCTGATGTTTATCTTCCTGACTTCATAATCTGCTTCTTCTGGCTTTCTTCTTTCCAGCTTTAATACCCTTTCAGTCTCCTTTCAAAACTACTGGTCCTGGGCCTTAGCAGCATGCTAGTCAGTGCAGTGTATCACTGTCAGGTTTTATATAACTCTATCTCCTAGGGGCTGGGGATATAGCTCAGTGGAATAAGCGCCTGCCTAGCAAGCGCAGGGTCCTGAGTTCGATCCCCAGTACCGCAAAAGACAAACAAACAAACAAATAACTCTATCTCCTTTCTCAGAAAATCACCACATAGGCAGGAATCACTCTTAGCTACAAAGGTTACATTCCGAGGTACCTCAGTGAGTGCTGAAATCATGGATAGTACTGATACTTCTAGGTTTTCCTGTATATACACACTATGATAAAGTTTAATTTATAAATTAAACATATTAAATCAATAATAATAATGTAATCATTGTTATAATATGCTATAATCAAATTAAGATAATACAGTTTTGTGTATCTCTCAAAATGATTGCACGGTACTGATTCTTGTGATGGTGTGAGTGGGTGCAAGGCTGTGTGACAGGAGGTGAGGTGGTTGACACAGGCACTGCGATGGACACAAAAGCTCTCCAGCAGAGGACTCTGTGGCCAAGTCAGCCACTAAGTGACCAGCAAGGGGGGTAGAATCTAGACTGTGGACTAAATGGTGATTCATGTCCCTAGTGGGACAAGGCAGGGAACTATGAAATCCCATCACACATTCAGAGTAGTCTGTGACTTAAAACTCATGAATCATCTATTTCTGAAATTTTCATTTAATATTTCCAGGCCACAGTGTACCCTGGGTAAATGAAAACTTAGAAAGGCAAGCTCTGGATGGAAAAGGACTATTATAAGTACTGATATAGATAGGTAGATAGATAGATAGATAGATAGATAGATAGATAGATAGATACAGATGATACAGAGATAGATTATGCATAATATATATATATATATATAATGTCAGTTTATTTAGAGTGTAATCCCCTTGTGTCATTACAATACTCCAACTATACTTCTCTCTATCAGATTATATAAAACTATTCTCATTTTATAGATGCTCTTCTGCATAAAACCACATTTGGGAAAAAAGTATATTATTGTCACAGACATTATTCGGTTTCCCTCAGGGAGCATTTGAAGAATCCTTTATTTGAAGTTTCCTGGGCTCTTCACCATAGGCAAAACAAACTTGGAATTAAGGAAAATGTGACCCACAGGCTACAGAGACACAGTGACTGAGCATCAGTTCTGTAAATGAAATCAACAGCTCTTACTTACACGTTGAGACCTTCCTTGAGGTAGTTCTGAAAGGACAGACCCTCGCAAAGTTCCTGTGTTCCTCGAGGTACAAAGTGACAGGGCCAGCTGAGAAGGAGACACAAGTGCCCTTTGACCTCGCTGTCCTGAGGCTTTTGGTAGAGTCAGCCTGTGCCAACCCCGTCTCGTCCTGAGCCCCGTCAGTCACATTCCCCAGACACCCATCACAAGAGGCCCACGTCTGCGCAGCCGTCGGCAGGGAACTCACGCAACACACCTCTGCTGCGAGCTTTCCAGTTCTAGGGAAACCACAGCTTGTTATCACAACCCATCTGTGCGTTCCCTGAGTCAGGAAAGTCACTGGGGCAGGTGGCTGGGCCCCTCATTTTTTACGGTGAAGTAGAAAACTTCATTTTAAACCTTGACACTGCGCGCTCAAGCTCAAGTAAAGCAAAGGCTGGCTACAAGGAAGGAACAGAACGTGAGCATTTCATCAGTGCCAGGGAATGAAGTTCAAAACGAGGAATGGCTGGAGGACTGGTGTCCATGGATATGGACTTCCTCCAGACCCTGGCCTGTCAAACTTTCCAGTAATTATTCGTTATCATCGTTTGCACCTGAGTTCATCTCTGTCATGTTCCTTTATCTACCTCTGCTACCACCCAACAGCATTTATCAGCAGTGGCCTGGACCCAAGCGACAATCTGCTGTCTGGTTCTCAGCCTGCCTGGCTAGAATTAGCCTTTGTTATGGCTTGTGTCTAGGTGTCCCCACCAAAGCCTCATGCAGTCCTAGGGCTTTTTCAAAGATGGTTGAATCTAGAGTGTATGATGCTGGGATTAAAATTTTGTGATTAATAAATCAGTCCACTGCTTGCTTTGACATAGTTCTGGTGAGGATTACGGGTGTGAGCGCTACACTCACCCTAGGGCAGCTAGCCTGGACACAACATAAGGGACAGAAGAAGTGTTGTCTCCCCCTTCCTTGCTTTTGCTGTCTTCTGCTAGCCATGAACTGGTTCTTTTTTGTGAGGCCCTTCTGCCTAGCACCCCCTGCCTTGGGGTCAGCTGATTATGGACTGAAACCTCAATGAACTCGTAGTGAAATAAACCTTTCTGCATTAACTTTGGGTGCCTTAACAGTGAGAAAAAACAGTAATGAAGACACCTTAAAATCTTGTACAGCCAATCACACAGAGGTCCAGTCTCAGCGATGACAATCCCTTGGTCCATATTTTCAAGGCTTCCTTTCTACTTGAAAAATGTGTGCCAGAACAAATAGGAAACTTTAAGCTTAACTTCTGTACTAGTCAGGATTCTCAAAAAACCCAGAAGCAGTAAAATAGATGATGATATATAGACAACAGATAAATACATGTTAGATAAATAAGTAGATGATAGATAGATAGAAACAGACTTATTATGATGTGTTAATTTTCCATTACTGTAACAAAATACCTGAGATAATTATCTTAGAAAGAGAAAAATTTATTTTGGTTCACACCCTTGGAGGTTTCAGTCCACAGCCAGTTTAACCCTGTTGATTTTCTGCCTGTGGCAATGTAGTACCTCATGAGGAGATTGTGCTGCGGTGCAAATTGCTCCCCTCATGGCAGCCAGGGAGAGAAGGAGAAAGAGGAGGTGCCAGTGTTCTGTGTTCCCTTCAAGGATACACCTTGCTCTTTAAGGCACCACCTCTCAGAACAGTGCCATGGGCTCAGGACCAGGCCATTAGCATGTGGACACGTGGGGGTTCCTTACCCAAATCATAACACATGGAAAGTGTCTCTTGCAGCTATGGGAGATGGGGAGTCTCTGTTTTGTATCAGCAAGCTGAAAGTGAGTAGTATAGAGGAGAGTTTGAATATGTGAAAAAAAGTGAAGCCAGTGGTGTAGTCATGAGCCAAAGATCTGAGAGACTGAGAGGCTACTGGGGTGACTCATGGAGTCCAAAGGCTAGAAAATCAGAAAGGTATACTAATAGTATTTTCATTAGGATTGCATTGAATCGGTACAGCAATTTTGGGAGTATAGCCAGTTTCACTATGCTGATTCTTCCTATCCATGAGCAAGGAATATCTTTCCATTTTCTGAAATCCTCTTCAATCTCTTTTTTCACAGTACTGTAGTTTTCACTGAATAGATCTTTTACTTCTTTTGTTCGATTGATTCCTAAATATTTCAATTTTTTTGGATGTTATGGTGAAAGATACGGCTTCCTTAATTTCTGTTTCAGTGTGTTTGTTATGCATAGGAATGCTATGGATTTTTGAGTGTTGACTTTGTATCCAAGTATGCTACTGAATTTGTTGATTAATTCTAGTAGTTCCTGGAGTAGTTTTGGGGGCTTCCATGTAGAGTATCACAGCATCTGCAAATAATGATAATTTCACTTCTTCCTTTCTTATTCTTATTCCTTTTACATTTCTCTCTTGTCTAATTGCTCTGGTTAATATTTCCAGAGCTATGTTGAATAGGAGTGGTGACAGTGGAAATCCTTGTCTTGTTCCTGATTTTAAAGTGAAAGCTTTTAGTATTTTTCAATTGAGTATGATGTTGGCTGTTGGTTTGTCATAGATGGCTTTGATCAGATTGAGGTAAAGACCATCTATTCCTATTTTCTGTAGGGTTTTATCATGCATGCAAGTTGGACTTTGTCAAACACTTTTTCTGCATCTACTAAGATGATCATGCAATTTTTGTCTTTGGCTCTGTTGATATGGTGTATTACATTGATTGGTTTACATATATTGAACCATGCCTGCATTCCTGGGATGAATCCCATTTGGTCATGGTGTATTATCTTCTTGATGATTTGCTGAATTCTGTTTGCTAGTATTTTATCGAGTATCTTTGTATCTATGTTTATTAGGGAGATTGATCTATAGTTCTCTTTTTTGGTTGAGTCTTTCTCTGGTCTTGGGATCAATATAATACTTGCCTCCAGAAATTAGTTAGAGAGAATTGCTTCCTTTTCAATTTCATTAAAGAGTTTGAGGAGTGTTGGCATTAAGTCTCTGAATTTCTTGTAGAATTCAGCTGTGAATCCATATGGACCTGGGCTTTCTTTGTTTGTGGGCTTTTAATCATATTTTCAATTTCTGTAATTTATACTGGGTTACTCAAGATTTTTATATCTTCTTGATTCAACTTTGGCAATTCATACTTATCTAAGAATCTGTCCATTCCTTCTGTGATTTCCACCCAATGGGAGTAAAGATTTTCAAAGTAGGTATTGATGATCTTCTGAATTTCTATAGGATCTGTAGTGATTTCACCTTTTTCATTCCTTATTGCATGAATTTGAGTCTTTTTTTACTTTTTTCAATAAGGTTGGCTAGGGGTTTATCAATTTTATTTATTCTTTGAAAAATCCAAATCTTTGATCCATTAATTCTTTCTAGTGGTTTCTTCATCTCAATTGCATTTATTTCCTCCCTGACCTTTATAATTTTTTCCCTTCATTGGGCTTTGATCTTGACTTGTTCTTTTTCTAAAACTTTGAGGTGCAGCATTTGGCTATTTATTTGTTCTCATTCTGTTTGCCCAATATGTGGGTTCACCACTATAAACTTTCCTCTGAGGATTGCTTTCAGTGCATCCCACAGATTCTGGTAAGTTGTATTAACATTTTCATTTGCTTGTAGATATTGTGCATTATTTAACTTCTTGTGTGACAAATTGGTTGATCAGGAGGCTGTTATTTAAGTTCCATGTGTTTATGGAGTTCTTGTGGTACCTTTTGTCATTAATTTCCAATTTCATTGCACTATGATCAGATAATATGCATGGGATAATTTCAATTCTCTCGCATTTAGTTAAGCTTGTTCTGTGCACTAGTATGTGGCCTATTTTATAAAGTCCCATGTGCATCTGAGAAGAATGTGTAATCTGATGTTGTGGGGTGGAACACTCTGTAAACGTCTACTGAGTCCATTTTTTCACAAGTTTTGTTCAATTGTGCTATTTCTTTGATGATATTTTGTCCCATTCACCTATCTCTTTGTGTTAATGGGGTATTAAGTTCCCCCAGTACCATAGTTATTAGTTATTTGGTTTGTCATGTCTATTAAGATTTGTCTTATATAGTTGGATGCTCCCATATTTCATGCGTACATATGTATCATTGTTATCTCTTCCTCTTGAAGTTTTCTCCTGACAAGCATGTAGTGACCTTCTTTACCTCCTTTGATGATTCTTGGTTTGAAGTTCGCACTTTCTGCAAAGAGAATAGGTACCCCTGCTTTTTTCTGGGTTCCTATCATGTGGAGGATTGTTTTCCTTCCTTTGACTTTCAGTCTGAATTTCCTTTTGAATTAAATGTGTTTCTTGTATACAGTATACTGTTGGATTTTGCTTCTTGATCCACTCTACCAGTCTGCTTCTTTTGATTGGTGAATTGAGGGCATTTATAATAATAGTTATAACTGAAATGTGTTGGCTTATCTTTGTCGTGTTATTTACCTGCTGTTGATTCTCTACTTTTACTCTCGGTTTAATTGCTTCCTCTATGAGGTGGTTTCTTTCTACTGTTGTTCTTGAAATTGTGAGCATTTCTATTTCTTTCTAGAATATCTTTCAGTACTATTTGTAGGGTTGATTTGGTTCTTGTGATGTTCTTCAGTTGTTCTTTGCCATGGAAATATTTTATTTCTCCATTAAATTTGAAGGATAGTTTTGCAGAACACATCATTCTGGGTTGGAATTGTTTTGTTTTAGGACCTGCAATACTTCACTCCAAGCTCTTCTTGATTTGTGGTTTGTGATGAGAAATCTGCCATGATTTTTATGGGATTTCCTTTACAGATGATCTGTTTATTTTCTCTAACACCTTTTATTATTCTGTTCTTTTACTGGATATCTGGGATCTTGACTATTGTATATCTGGGTGTATTTTTATTTTGGTTATGGTTCGGTGGGGTTGTGTATGCCTCACTCACCTGTATGTCAGATTCTTTTTCCATGCTTAGGAAATTTTCTGCTACTACTTCTGCAAATATTCCTTTTCTGTCATTGGTGTTGACTCCTGCTGTTCCACTGACACCTATTAATCTTGCATTATTTCTCTTTGCATTGTTTTGCAGATGTTGAACTGATATTTCATAGTTCTTTGTTATTCTTTAGAGATCTTTCCTTTCACAATTGTTGGCTGCAATACTGTCTTCAAGATCTGAAATTCTATCTTCAGCTTCATTCAAGTGGTTTTGCCAGCATTCAGTGGAAGTTTTGATTTCTCAGATATCTCTTTGAATCTGTTTCATGCATTCTAGTTCTGTTCTGTATTGTTCATTTAATGTTTCCATTGTTTTCCTGTGCCTATTATATATATATATATATATATATATATATATATATATATATATATATATGTGCTGAGCAGTTCTTTCATTATTGATGTCATTTCTTTTTTAATCTGGGAGATTATGTCCGATCTGATTTCTTGTATGACCTGATGGAGGTGTTTCTTTGCTTCAGTTATAATCATTATAGAGATTTCAGGTGTGTGACTTTCAAGTTCTTCTATGTCAATGTCTCCTGGACTTGTTCTGGCTAGGGTTGAGTTCTGAGATTGCATTTTGCTCCTACATCTTGTCCTTTTGGATGTCAGTGGGCAAGCACTGAGCCTCATGCTTCTCAGGCAACTCACCAAAGGTCTGTAATGACTTAGTTTTCCTGGGTGTCAGACTTATCCCAAGATGATAGAGTGCAGTAGACCACCAGGTCCAGCATCCCCAGGCAGTTGGTGGGGTGCACAGCTCAGACCACAACTGCAAAGGTGGGGGAATTTTGGCCTTCATTTCCAGAATCTCCAGGCTTTTGATGGAAAGCATGCAAGCCTCAGCCATGAACCCAGTGGTGACTGGACAGGGGTCACTGTTCTGGGGTCCACGGGCAGCTGGTTGAGAGAGAGTGGGCCTCACGTCCATTTATATTCTTACATTTTTATAAAAGCTTTGAGGTAGCCAGGGTTGGTGGGAAATGCCTGTAATTGTGTTATAGGGTGGGTTCTTTAGAAATGGCTCACCAGTCCCAACTATCCCATGCTCTTCTTGCCTCAAACTAAGAATTGGATGAGACAAGCCATAATTTTGAAAAAAATCTTATTTGAAAAGTGTGGGATAAATGGTTATGGGAGAAAGCAGCCCTGCAGAGTGAATCTGAGCTGAACAAAGAAAACAAAAGGGTAAAAGCAAAAATGCAGATATGTGCTATGTCTGAGTAATGTGGTACAGGCTACCGGACAAACTCACACATGACAGCAGCTTTCCATGATGGCCACTGTGTTTTTTATGCTGTCCACCTCTCACGGGAGCTTGACAGGAGTTCTACATGTGGGTTCCTACACTGCCCCCAGGTCTTACAATTAACGGTCCCACTCGTTTCCCCAAGCCAGCTTTGCCACGCCTTATCTTCTACATCAACTGCCACAACCCAAGAGACTGAGTCAGGCTGGTTGCAAGTTGGGGCCAGCAATTTTGTGACTTATCCAGAAAATGTGCCAAAACTTGAAAAAAAGCAATTTAGCTCATCTTAAAGGCTCTGGATTGAATTCCCTTTACCATAAACAAACAAACAAATGAATAAATAATAACTGACTGAGCATGCAGGTCTAGGGCAAGGCTGTAAACTAACCCAACCCCTTGTACTGCAGAAACAAAGAAATACTAAAACCACTCTAAGTTCACTGCTTTCAGTGCAGAAATGAGCAAAACATTCTTGAAATTTTTAAAGAATAGCCATGTTAATGTTAAGAAATCCCTGAAATTGATGGAGGTTCACTAAACCCTGCTTCATCTCCAAATTGACCAGAAAGCTCTGTACCCATATCTTCTAATTAGTTGTTTATATGTTTGAAAGCTATTGATTTTTGAATAGAAATTTATGTGCTGCCATCCTAGTGAATTACCTTTTGTTTCTAAAATATTTTTGTGTGATAGCTTCAGAGTTCTAACAATGATGTGATCTACAAATAAAGATGCTCCTACCTATTCTTTTCCCATTGTTATATTTCCACAATTTATTACCTGTACTTTGAATTTCACTGACTATAACTATCAGGAGGATGTTAGTAGTAATGTAAGTTGCAATCTCATCTTTTTCATAACAGACATTTAGAGAACATGTTGATTTGGACATTAAAATAACATGTGAAATATTTATCAATTCATAACTTTTCAAATAAATGTTAAATTGTTCAAATGTCTTCAGTACCTATGGCGTTCATCTAAGAGGATTTTTTTACATTAAAAATGTCATGTCGTTTAATTATGGTAAGGGATTTCATGACAACAAATGCTTGTAGCAATCCTGAAATAAAACATGCAGAATCATAATACATAATTTTTCCATTGAATTTTGTTAACATTGTTAAAAAGATTTTTTGTGATGATAGTCTTAATATTGGTATAATTTTCATTATTGTACAATATTTAATAAATTTGTCTTTTTAACACATCAGAAAAATTTCCTTCTCTAAAGCACTCAATTTATTTTAAATAGCATTGAAGTTATGTGCCTTTCAAACATCAGATTAAATTTCTCCTGGGATTTCCCTTGGTCCATATCTGTTTCAGGATTAGAGTATAAGTCTTCAACAATTTTCATTTTACTTTCTACAGAAAGAAGGATGTAGTTTTATCTACTACAGAGTCTGGTTTATTAAATTGTTTCCCTAGAAAATCATTCTTCCTTATCCAGACACTCAAACTGCTGGTATAGTTTTACAGAACAGCTTTGTAATTTATTAAACATTTCTTCTGCTCTGTGATCATTAAAGTTATGTCATTTCCTCTTTTGTGAACTTGAGTTTTTATCTCCTTTGTAATGATTAGGGTTTGTCTTATTTACTTTTCTCACTGATGAGACAACATACCCAACACCCACAAGTTAAGGGAGAAAAGGTTTATTTAGCTCACTGTTTGCAGAGGTTTCAGTACATAGTCAGCTAGCTTCAAGGCAGAGTGACTTCACAGTGAGCAATTCATGGCTGGCAGAAGACAGCAAAAGCAACGAGGAGGAGGGAAACAAACTTCTTGCTGCCCTTTGTATCTTATCCAGACTGCTGGAATTAGAGCAGTGCCAGTCCACGCAATCACGCAGCCTTAACCCCAGCACCCTTAATCCCAGTATTGAATCAATCACAAACTCTAGATTCAGCTATCTCCAAAGAAGGCGCATTTAAAGTGCATGAAGCTTTGGGAGGACACCTAGACACAAACCATAACAGGTTTGTCGATGACATGAAGTTTTATTGCTTTGTTCTTCACATATCTGTTTTTTATTTATAAGTTTCACTTCTTTAGGTACCATTACTGATTAATTTCTGCTTTAGTTCTCAATAATTGTTCCTAATGCTTTCAGTTATTTTGTTATACATTCATAGTTAACTGCTTAGTTTATTTTTCATTTTTTATACATATCAAAAACTATGCATATTTCTGAGTCCTGTTTTAACTTTTCTCATAGACTGGTTAAGTGATTTTTTTATTATTGTTATTTTCCAGAAGTCAATTTTCATTTTCATTGTCCATTGATTCCAATTGATCCAGATGTAACTTATGTTCAACTTAGTTTCATATTTTAGATGAAGAAGGCACTTTACAAATTTATAATTAAATTTAATTATAAATTACAATTAAAATTATAATTAAATTTAGTTTATTATATTGACAAAAAAGAATGTTATCTTATCATTTGTACTTGGGGGGGTACTGAGGATTGAACCCAGGGCCTTGAACATGTAGGCAAGAACTTAACCACCGAACTACACCTTAAGACATAATTCTATTTTTTAGGCTAGAATAAGGTATTTTCATAGCAAGATGGTTTTCTCCCTCTAAGCTCTTATCCTAAGGATGACAAAGAATGAAACTGACAGGGCAGCTGTGGGAAATGAGCTGTGTATGGTTTATTAGAATGAACAAGGAATCTCTCGCTTGGTATACCCTGTTTGTTTTTTTGGTGGTACTGGGGATCGAACTCAGGACCCTGTGCCTGCTAGGCAAGCGCTTATTCCACTGAGCTATATCCCCAGCTTGGAATCTCTCGTTTGTTGAGGGACCCTCAGGGGACCCATGGAGGCTCCCAGGGGATGCCATGGAGTCACCCAGATCTATCTTATAAGCAGGTTTTGAAGAGATAGTTTGTCATTGGTAGATGCCATCTGGTACCATTTTCAAACTTGATGGATGTGCAAAAATGAAGGTAAGTAGTCACCACTCTTGGTAGGCTACTTGCTGTCAGCAGATTTTACTAATTCTTTTTCCTTTGTGCTCTAACTAGGCCTTTGTCCCCTCGGCTTCAATTTTCTGAGGCTTTCTCAGTTTACCAGGCCTTTACTTTTCTCAGGCACTATGTCCTTTTATATCCTGGTCTCAGTTTTCCCTCAACTGTTAGTTAGGTGACCCTAACTTCTCTTAAGAGGTGTGAGAGCACGGAGTGCTCTGGCTGCTTCTTGCTGAAAACAAGGGTTGGGAGGTTGCTAGAGCAGGAGTCAGGCCTCATCACTATGAGGTCTGTCTAAGAACCCTGAGGAGGAATCAGGAAGAGTAGCTCATCTGCGGGTTTGTCTACATCACCTTCTGTAGTTTTAACTGTCAAGCAGGAGGAATCAAATTTGACCAAGAGATTGAATATGAACAACCTAAACAATGAGGCCACAAGAAGAATTAGAAGCAGATCCAGCAGAGGAAGTAACCAGGACGTCCAGTTTTAGATTCTTGACCAGGATTGTGATGCTCCAGATAATTTTTGGTGGTCAGGAGGTTATCTATGTTTCTGTCTTTTCTTTATTGTTTTAAGATAGCTTTTACATGACACAAATTATTTACCTAAAGGAAATTTGAATTTATAGGTTGAAATTTTTTTTTAGTTTTAGCTGTAAGAAGATCCAAGCCTCCCTATCTTTGAAAAACAATTTTATCTGAGGAATTTAAAAGCTTTTGTCAAGCTTCTAAGCTGTCACTGACTTGCTAGCCTCATTGAATTGTAATAGTGATAATTTGCAGGTATAGCTGGAGAGCTGGAGACTGTCGGCAGAGGCCAGTGTAGTAATTGGGACCCCCTTTTTATACCTTCTCTCTCTCTCTCTCTCTCTCTCTGCTTTTATATATATATATATATTTCTTATATATATTCATATATCATATATATATTTATATTTCATATATATATATATTTCTTATATATATATTTCTGCTAGGTGTTTAAGGATAAGTTAAAGTGAAATGCCTGTTAGTCAAAATTAATCTCTCACTATATATCTTATATATGATGTATATCTTTTAAATCTTTTAAATCTATATATCTACATCTCTATTTATCTATCTGTACCAACATCAGTTAAGACTCCTCAGGGGTTACTTTTGGAACCATGCACAGAACCTTTTGGATCCTCTGTCAAAGTCATCTGCCATCATGAGTCACAGCCTTACTTGACACAGGTCTCCCCTTGGAAGCATGGGAGACATTTTGTTCTTTGGTGTTCCTCCCCTTAACACCATGTATGTTGCTTGACTTGTGTCTTCCAGGGTCTGCAACCATTTTGCTCAGGAAGCTAAATCATAGTTTTAGGATCTTGTGGAGAAATCTCCTCATGTACTGAGTGCTTGTTGGTTTTGGAGGGCCAGGGTCAAAATATTGGCTGTCTTGTTAATCCAACCTTTCTTTTTAGCTTTAATTTCAAAGCCTCAGTTGTTGAACAACCAGGAGATAAGTTACACAGATATTGAAGCGGGAACAGAAGGTTTAACTATCATAATTATATCTGGATACCAAGTACCTTGAAATATAAAGGATTGCCAGTGGGCTGTTATTTTTTCCAACCACGATTTTGGGGAAGCCAAAATTTATAGGCTGTTAACAGATAACAATTATAAAGTTTTACAGAGAAATTTTGAAATCAAAAGCAAACATAACATTTCAGCATAACTATTGTGGTGACATTGCTAGAACCATTTGAGGTTTTTTAAATCTCTAAAAGTGTGCTTACATTTTCATTTTAGTATAAAATAGCACCACAGGGAAGAGCTGTAGATTGTCAGATGAGATATTTATTATTTCTTCGTATTATATAACTGAGTTTGAGGCCTTGTCTCCCTACTCTTTTAATTTATACTTGGAGAAAAATCAACCTTTTAAAATCCTCTATTTTCTGTTTTTTCCTGCTATTCTCCCTTTTTTCTTTTCTATTCCTTTTCCCCCTCCTCCTTTGAAAAGGTTGAAAGGAGGCTAAGAGAATTGGGGGAGAAAGAAGAAAAATCAAGACCTATTATGTACAGGTACAAATTCCCTATATTAAATGTGATCATTATATATATATATATATATATATATTTAATATTTATCTATAAAATAAAAGGTCTGAGTTTGGCCAGAATGGAAGCTTTGGTAAAGTTATAGACTGCAAAGATAAAGCAGAGGAGAGCTTGGTTGGTGAGAAGGACCAGGACCATAGAAACAATGGCCCCAGGATACCATAGGAACCAGCAGGACTCCAACATGTGCAGCCTCAATACAGCAAAGGTGAAAGACTTTGCCTTGAGAGGAGAACCCCGGTGCACCATGTTCTAGAATGGCAGCGGCCTAGGGAAGTTTTTCCCTGGGATTGGGTTCAAAGCGCTCAGCAATCCAGCACTCAACCTCTGCGGCCAAGAGAGAAGGAAGCCTGGCTACTCCTCCTGCCTGTGACATGCATTGGTATCATCAGTGTGGTGCTGGCTCTAGGCACATGCAGAAGGCAAGAGCTGTGGATCAAGAAGGCCTCTGCCCAGATTCCAGAGGAAAGCCTGGGAGGCCAAGCAGTTTGCTCCTGAGAGGGCAGTGTGTAAAGCCGTGAGTGTAAATGGAAGGTCCAGTTGAGAACCTAGAATTTTGGTGAACCCAGAAAGTTAAAATAGTCTGAGGAAAGTCTCAAGGAGTGGGCAAAGCCAGCCCAAAAGAGAAACGGTAAGAGCTACAACTACTGGAAGTGGCATCAGGACAGAGCTGCCCAAGCCCTTTGGAGTTAACATCCTGCCACCATTGACCTGGATACTGGGCATGGAATTGTGGGTCTTAACGTTTCCTCTGCTGGATTTTTTACTTGCTTGGGTCCCATTACTTTCTACTCCCCTTCTGTGAACCTTTTGGAATGACAGTGTTTATCTTGTGCCTTTGTATGTTGGGAATTTTTATTTTTCTTTTCATTTGTACAGGGGCTCACAGCTAAGAGTTTACCTTACATCTCAGAGGAGTATTTGAACTTGGACTTTTCAGTCATGATGAGATGGTTTGGCCTTTGGCAACTCTTGGAGATGGACTAAGTGACTTTTGAATGAAAGAATGTGCATGAGTTTTGGGGAGCCAAGGGTAGCATTGTATGGCTTGCATCAAGATGTCCTCCCAAAGCCTCATGTATTCATGGAGCTTTTTAGAGCTGTCTAGATGCAACAAGTGTGAAACTTGGATTAAGAGTGTGTGGCATCATGTCTGCCCAGTGATCAGAACATAGTTCTAGGTGTTACCCAGATAAAAGGAGGACGGCAGGTTGGCTGCTTGCTGCTTGTAAAGACCAGATTCTCGAGTGTTCTAAATAATGAACTGTTTATCCCCTGTGATGTACCTCTTCCATGCCACCCTGCCTTGGAGCCAGCTGACGATGGACTGAAATCGCTACAAAGCCTTTCCTCCTTCAGTAAGCCTTTCCTCCTTTAACACTGGGTGTCAGGTATTTGTCTCAGCAATGAGAAAATTAACTAAGACAACCTAAAGGTGACATTTTGGTGACAGACACTGAGCTGCTCATAATAATTTAAGATGCACTGTATGTCTTTTAAGATTCTCCCTTGGGTACTTTGGGGAAAAGAAAAGGAGAGAAGAAAAAGAAAAAATAGGGCCAGGGATATAGCTCACTGACACAAGCACCTGCCTGGCAAGCCAAAGGTCCTGAGCTTGATTCCCAATACAAAAAAAAAAAAAAAACTAGAGAAAAAACCAGTGCCTGTCTAAACGCATAAGACCAACCAGAATCTTCCATCAAGTTCAGCTTACACTATTCCAGGTCTGCTTCTCTGGCCAGCATCTCTAAATCTTCCCAAACTCTTTCTGCAAGACAGGCCCAAAGGCTCCTGAGCTACATGGCCAGCTAACACCACAGCAATGACTTCACTCCTCTGGTACTAAACTTGGTTTTATTTTATAAAGTGGGGGGCAATTTAAAATAGAGAACTTTATAATTTTGGGATTCTTTTGAGAGTACTTATACATTTTCTATTTTATTAAGGAGTTTGTGGAGTACTGTATTAAATCCTGCCTGAAGTTCTTGTAGGATGTATGCCACATAATACTTACAAATAAACAATTGTGTTCCTGGTCTATATGTTTTTGCTGTTGTTGCTATTTTAAAGTGTACTTTCCCTAAAATATTTTCCTATGAAACTACTCATGTTACTCTGGCAGCAACCTTATTCAGCTCCCACTTTGCAAATCTCTTGGCAGCATTGAAACGCCAAGACAAGCAATGGACATACACCATCCCCATGTGAGTACACTAGGCCTTGCACACAATGACAAGTGTCAGAACAAAGCCCCATTCGTGAGATGGGACAGGGCACAGAATGTTTACAGTGCTCAGACAAATTAACAGCCCTCATCCCACACAGGTGTCTTTGTGTTTGTGTATCAAAAGTGCCAAAAATCTACCCTCTTAAAAAGTTTCCACTATACAATATTATTAACAGTAGTTCTTATGCTATACATTAGATCTCTAGACACATACACTTATATAACCATTTCTTTTACTCTTTCCAATAAACAAACTGTCTAAATAATAACAATACTAAACATTGGGAAATGCATCAAAATTCTTGGAGTAAAAAAGGAGTATTTTTTAAAGAAAAGAGGAATGCGTTATTTTGGCTTACAGTTTGTAGAGGTTTCATTCCACAGATGGACAGCGCAAAGGCAGACTGGTATAGCAGAGGGGCATCACAGATGGGAAACAATTCATGGCATTGCAGGTAGAAGATAACAAGCAGCATGCCTGCATTTTCCTTTTATTCCAGCCAGGCTACAAGCAGTTGGTGCTACCCACACTCAGGATGGGGCTTCTGTCTGCAGTAAATCCACTCAGCCACACCTAGATCCATGCTAATGCCAATCAGTGGATGTACTGCTTTTTTATTTGACGGGCTACAACCAAACTCAGGTCAAAATGGATCACAGACCTCAACATTAAAACAGAAACACTAAACCTATTGGAAGAGAAAGCAGGTAAAAATCTTGAAGACACAGGAGTAGGCAGAGAGTTCATGAACAAAAATGAAACTGCAAGGGAAACACTTCAAAGAATCAATAATTGGGACCTCATCCTACTGAAAAGTTTTTGTACATCTAAAGAAACCACCAGCAAAGTAAAAAGAAAACCCACAAATTGGGAAAAAATCCTAGCTGGCTGTCCCTCAGACAAAGGACTGCTATCTAGAACATACAAAGAATTAAAAAACATGAGCCTGTCCAGATTCAAAGACCCAATCCAGAAATGGGCATCTGAGGTGAATACACAATTCTCAGATGAAGAAATACAAATGGCAAATAAATATATGAGAAAATGTTGCACATCCTTAGTCATTCGAGAAATGCAAATAAAAACAACATCGAGATTTCATCTCATCCCAGTAAGACTGGCCAGTATGAAAAAGTCATCCAATAACAGATGCTGGCGAGGCTGTGGAGAAGTAGGGACTCTATTACACTGCTGGTGGGATTGCAGACTGGTGCAACCACTGTGGAGAGCCGTTTGGAGATTTCTCAGCAAACTAGGTCTAGAGGTTCCATTCAAACCAGCTATTCCACTTCTGGGTATTTTCCCAGAAGATC
>PVLD010010256.1:51095-71899 GCA_004027595.1 Dinomys branickii
TAAAATGTGGAAGCAACCCAAGTGCCCATCCACAGAAGACTGGATTAAAAAATTGTGGCATTTTTATATAATGGAATATTATTCAGCTATAAAGAAAGACAGTTTTGAGAACTTTGTAGGCAAGTGGTCAAAACTGGAGTCCATACTCATAAGTGAAATAAATCAGTGATACATGTGCAGGCAATGCATTGTATCACTGATGTAAGAACCCGAGCGTGGGAATATAAACTAAGTGACATGAAGGAAATCTGTTCAAAAACAAAGAACAGATGGGACGAGGGAAAGGAGAAAAGAAAGAGACAGAAATGTATGTATGTATATATGAATATACATACATGCAGGAGGGCTAACATGGTTCTACTATTGTATTATATCACTTAATGCTAAGGAATAATTGATGATGGGTTATTCAATCAATCTTGTATGTCTGTATGTGTTATCCTGAGCATACAGTTTGAAGATATCAATATGCAATGCAGCAACTATTGTTGGTTTTCTGTTGCTTTGTCTATAATTCAGTCCTGATCTTACTGTTATTGTACTACTTTGTGCCTCTTTGTTAATGCTTTCTGGTTACTTTTTTTTTTTCTGTTGTTGAGTTGATTAATTGTTTGACCAATTTCGCATGTCTGTATTTGTGTTCATGACTATACACTTCGAAGATATCAATAGGCAAAGCAACAACCATTGTTGAGTCCATGTCACATTGTCTGTAAATCAGTTTTGATTGTACTATTTCTTATGCTACTTTGTGTCTGTTTGTTAATCTTTTTGTGCTTTTACTTTTAAAATAAAATAAATAAATAAATAAATAAATAAATAAATATTTGACGGGCTACAGCCAACATTATGTGACAACCTATGAGCAGTGCACTGTGCTATGACATCACTGTGCCTTTAGAATTTAACTCCATCAGAGTCCAAGGGGACCATGGAAGCAATGGCTGTCCTCGAGCATGATGTCTTACATCCCAAATATATTCCATAGAAAACATTTTGGAAGATTCTGAAGAGGATAAAACCAGAGCAAATCCATTTTGGAGGGAGTTCTATGGCTGATATCGGAAAGTAATGAAGTTTTTCCTATTTGTGTTCAGATGCAACAGGGTTTCTCTATCATTTCCACCTAAAGTACATGATTATTTTTCTCTCTGTAGTTTTGATATTATTGATTATAAAGTGCTGTGATCTTGCCCCTGATTTTGCGCTACAGGAAGTGTCAACATTAAGTAAAACCCATTTAGCAATAGCTAAAATGCTAGTTTTCTATCATATTGAGCAGCATTTTGAACACACAGAGGAATTCGTAACACAAGCAAGGATGGAGCATGAAGCTGTGTGGAGCACCGAGAGGTGGCTCCCCTGAAAGAAGACACTTTGTCTCCACTGTGGCTCACCCTTGCCCTACTTCTATGTACTGATAAGTACAGAGCTGGCTAGGAAAATACTCTACCCCCTCAGTTGGCTTTATGCAATGCCAGTGAGTCTAGCGAAGGTGCCAATGTGTAGCCTTTGAAGCAAAGCAACAGGTCTGTGATGCCCCATCTAGAGCTTCCTACTACTAAGTGTTAGCTAGGCTGAGAGACACCACATTGTTGTCTGGACTGAGCCTCAAGTTACAGGTGGTGAGGCCCCAGGGTGATAAACGCTAGACATCAGAGATGAAGCAGCCCACCCAACACACGACATACTTCCTCAAACTGTGTTTTGCAGATTCCTCTAAACTTAGAGGCTACATGTTACCAGAACCCAGTACTCTTTCTACATATCTTTCTCTGCATATCGCAGAAGTGCCACTGTGCCGCCTACCTGGCCCAGCTCACAGTATTCACGTACTTCCTGCCATTCTTACCATTACTGAACCCCGAGCCACTCCCCTCTTCACAGATTCTTAAAACCTGGGTTCAGCTCTGCTTCATAGCCTGTTCTGGTTATCACTGGTCTGACTGGATTTAGAACTACACAACTGCTGCTAGGTCTTTGTCTCTTTATTCTCACCATGGGTGGCACAGGAAGTGGTAGATAGGAATTCACTTGTGAGAATCCCTATAACTTCTCCCTGGGATTACAATTTATAAACTACTCCAGACTGTGTTGAGGTCCAGACCAGCTTGCTATAAAGCTGGACATGTTGTCTGTACATAAGAGAAAGTCTGCAGCACAGAGACCATGGGGATTCAGTTGTGTGACCAAAGTGAAGCTTGCTGTGTGGAATAGTTGGAAAAGGATGTGTGTCCTAGGACAGAAGTGCTTACTGCGTGGGGAAGAACTAGGAAGGTACAAAGCCAAAGAGCACCTCTCCCTAGTTAACGCCACTTCAGTGAGAAGCTTTGATTTTGTGTACAGGAAACCTCAGCAACATCTCAAAGCACAGAGTCCTCGTGGAGGGCAATTAGAACCCTCATTTTTCATCCTTGTGAACTGTATCTGTTTTGAAATTTATGTTCAGCCTCATCATCTTGGCTACACTTAAGTGTGCATAACAGCATCTGTAAATCACTGAGCTTCTAAAATATTTCACTTTAATAGTTTGTGCCATCAGTTCCCTCGCATTCTCATTTCTAAACAATGTGGTCATGGTTTCTGCAGTAAAAGACAGCAGTAAAAAAATATCTACAAGGTACATTCAAATTGTTATAAAACTGCATCTTGTCTTCCCAGACAAACTTCCTCCCTGCAGTTTTGGAGGAAATGGTCATAAATCATATATAACGAGGCAAATAGATTATGCCATATTCAACATTTGAAAAGAGTGCCATAAACCAGGGTGAAATTCTCTGTTGTTTTTTCCTTAGTGAAAGGACAATGTAACATTTTGCTTCCTGTTTTGAAGATCTTTAGATGTAGTAATCGGTCTTTATTTTTTTCCAAGAGATGAAAATGGATGAACTATCATTTCATATTATAGTAGCCTAATAAAAATATGAAAAAACAAAATGATGAACTAAGTTACCCTGCATTTCAGAGTCTAATACTAATTTATTATCACTATTGGTGGCTGGACAAGGGGTGTAGCCCACTGGTTGAGCAGTCACTTAGCATGCAGAAAGCCCTCAGTTTGATCTCTACCACTGCAAACAAAGCAAAGCCAACAAACAAACATGTACTAAAAACAACTCCCAGGATTCATTACGGATAATAAAATCTAGACCTTCACTGTAACGTGGGAAAAGTGGCCAGTGTACTTCTCTTCATTCCATGAAAGAGAACTCTCAGCCCTTGAGGCAATTTGTCACACTGTACAAAAGTTTGAAAAGTGCTCCAGCCCGTACTTAAATTCTCCACTTTCACTCTTATCTTGATGCAGTTTTACTTTTTCCATTCCACTTTGTGTGTTTAAACTTGGTTCAGAAAAGATCTCAAAGCTGGTATGGTAGTGTATGCCTGTTATCCCAGCGCTGTGGGAAACAGGCAGGAGAATGCCAAGTTCAAATTCAGTATAGGCAACTCCAGGACATAGCAAGATTCTATGTCAAATTGAAAAAAAATTAAAGGACTGGGTACTGGGCCAGTGTGAGAAGGCCCTGTGTTGAATCTCTGGTAACACACACACATAGACATACACACACACACACACACACACACACACACACACACAATCTTGAAATCCAGTGCTAATGACCAAGAAGCTACTGTTTATTCTTTGAAAATGTCTGTGTTGCTTTGTTTTGAAAATTTTCCAGGACAGGAAGATGAAGAAAGCAGCTTAACTGATGAAAAGAAAGGCAATTTGTGCTCGTCAGTAATATACAGACACAGCTAACCTTCAAATACTGAGCAAATGTGCTACATACCAGAGGTACCACCTGCCAGCGCCTTGGTTTCTGGTTTCCAAGTTTGCAGAACTGTGAGATCGATATTTCTATTCTTTTCAAATCATTTAGTATTTTTTTATAGCAGCACAGAGTAAGACGTGGCTCAAAGCTGTGTAAGAACCACACCAGTGACTACAGACTTTTCAGAAAGCTTTTGATTCTTGAAGTATTATGGCCAGTATTTTTCTCCTCTGCTGGAGAAAGAACTAAAGTTCAGTTCAGTGAGGACTGAAAACCCTTGAAAATTAGTGGAAAGTTTTATCTTAATATTTAATTTCTTGGCATTTCTCCAGTTTAAATTCTGTTCAAATTAATAATTTCGTCCAATTAGAAATATTTTAGTGGCAATAAGTCTCAGTGGTCTTATTGATTTAATTATTCCACAATGTAATAATAAAACATGACATCATGTAGTACCCCATAAACTGACATGATTGTAAATTGTTAATTTTTAGGGAAGAGAGACTATTAGTAACTGAGTTTTAAGAGTTAAATTAAATGTTGGTTTATGAAATGTTTTGGATAATATCAGTTCATGATTGGTTAAATAAGCACCTATTGTCTTAGTTTATGACACAACCTATGTGTCACAAACCAAGATATGCTGAGTCTGTGCTTTAAATTTAAGTTTGTAAGGTTAATACTATGTACATTTAGTATATATATAGTAACTAATGAGTGCTCCTCTCTGTGCAGTATATACCTAGACCTTAGCCAAAATGATCACAACTGTTCAGTGTGAATGGGTCCGGGTTAGGCTTGATTCTTTTAAAAAATTAGAAAAACAAATCTGTGTTTTTGATGCCTTTGTATATCTTTATCTCTTTCCTGATTTCATGCCTATTTCAATGTAAAAAGTGAACCCATTACAGCTAACAAGCTAAAAGCATGACCTAAAATCTCTGGTATTTATTATGAATTTTTCCTTCACTCTAGCAAAACTTAATGTAGAATATCAAAGATCATTATGACAGAATACCGAATTACACAGTGAGTCATTTAAAGCAGTTTAGCATTTTTAGCAATCTCTGTGATTGTCCAAACATGGTTCATATCTACTGTCACAAAACAACCAGATAGAAATATCTCTGGTCATCCAAACAATTTCCATTAACACTCAGTAACTGAGTAAATCTGGGTGATGAGAGAGGCATATGTGTCCACTGTATAGGGTCTTTGTCTGTCATTTTAATTTTGATCATTCTACCTATAGCAAATGCCAGGTGTCATAATGGTTCAAAGAATGAGTAAAAGAACATTTAAGTCATTTCCTGAATTTTTCATTGAATCATTTTGTTTACAGAATTTTCTGATTATTGATGGCAAAAAGAGGTTGATTCTTATCAGGTCATTTGATTATCACTTCACAGATTGCTAAAAAAGTCAGATATTACACGCAGATGAAGGGAGATACATGGGGATGTTTTAGTATTTTTGGAAGTTCTGGTAACACATAGTGGAGACATCTCATTTCAAAGATCAGATACTGCTGATCTTAAAAAAAATTCGATCAGCTACAGTACACATGAATTTTTTTGAGTTTCTAACACTAGGAAAAACAGTGAAATGCTACATCCAACTTCTTCATTTCCTGATTAGGCACGGACAGTCAAATACTGGACAGGCAGATAATATTCATCCACAAGTTTTAAATTTACAAGAATGCAAAAACTTTCATTCAGATGCTGGGCCTTATATTTCAACCAGAACACTGAAACTGAATCTCTAATAAACAGATGAAAAAATGTCCAATCTCACCAGTGACTGAACCATAGATATTATTTTATAATCATCTCATTTAGAAAGCAGTTTGATAGCACAGAATATTTACAAGAATGGATAGGAATGGAGATTTCATATTACCCTGATGAGAAAATCTAACAACCCAACAATTGAATGTTTACCATTAGCCACCCTTACTCCTCCAGAAAGTATTAGGATGTTCAGTATAACATTTGTTTTGTGACTGTTATGGTTGATACATTGTGTCAACTTGGGGAGTCTAGGGGTTTGGCTAAGTAACTCAGCAGTTGTAAATTTTGGAGTAAAAAGGACATGCCCTTACCCTTCTGGGATGTTGTTTATTATGTTAATTTAGGGAAGTTTAGAAGGTTAACTATGTGACTCAGAAGGGAGCTGGGGTGCTTATTTGTATTCATCGTGAACCTGTGCAAGAGGAAGGTATGCAGAGGGTGTGGGTGTAGAGGACCACACCCACCTCCCCAGAGCTAGTAGGCTGTTTACAAGGTAAGGGAAGGAGAGAGGCTGCTTTCCTCCATTCCTCGCTCTTGCTGGTTGTTTTTGCTGTGCTCTGCTGCCATGAGCATTTGCCCTCTGCCATGTGCCACACTGCCTCAGAACCAGCCAAGTATGGACTGAGACCTCCACAAACTGTAAGCTAAGTAAACCCTTCCTTCCTTCATTTAGGCTGTTAGGTATTTTGTCTCAGCAATGAGAAAAAAGTAACCAAGACAATGACCAAGAAGAAAATGAGTAACTTCATAACTGCCCCTCAGTAGGAAACTGGGTACGGGAGCAGGACAGCCCTACAATGGTGACCATGATGTTATTAGAGGAGAGGTCCAGGAAACATATTTTTAAAAACTGAAAAATCCTTCCCTATTTGCAGGTTTAAACCTGCCAGTTTATAACCAGCTCACTGGGCATCAAATATTTGAAAAACTGTACCTATATTGAACATGTGAAGATTTTTTTCTTGTCATTATTCCTTAAACAGTGCATCATAATAACCATTTATGCAACTGTTACAATGCATCAAGTATTATAAGTAATCTAGAAGTTCAAATTACATGGGCGGAGGAACACTGGTTATATGCAAACAAGGGACTTGAGCAGCTGCAGATTTCAGTATCCTTGGGGACCCTGGAACCCACCGCCCATGTAAGAGACAGCTGGACTTACAGTGGAAGTCCACTCACATACATTCAAAAAGCAACTTGTGTTTGAAGAGCACATGCATAAACATCATAGATTTTGTATGCATTGTACTCTGTGTTAAAATCACCCAGGTACTCTATGAGACGGTCACCCACATAGCACATGTCTTTTTTCAGTAATTAGTTACTAAGGAGTAGAAGGACAGAGACCAGAAAGGAATGTGGTTTTGACTTACAAATGTAAGTCACAAATTCCTATTTTATATAGGGAAACTAATAATTATGTGCCAAGCATTATTTTTTTATCCAGTGTCATATTTAATTTCCACAACTCTTCTTTAAATCAGATTTTGATCCCCAATAATTTATAGATGAAGAAAGTAGCTATGTCTGCCTTCATTCACACAATGCTAGGGTTCAAAATCAGGTCTCTAGGAACCCAACATTTTTGCTCCTAACAAAGAGTTGACCATGTTATAGCACAAGTGGAATGTGAGGGCATAAAGGATTAGAAAAGCCACTTAAAATAGTTATCCAGTGAGTCCTAGGGCGTAACAGTGGTAAAGACTATTAGTAAAACATGTAAGAGACAATTTTTATTTAATTGGTTTAATTTTTACTAAATGATCTATTCTCTGTAACAATATTTTTGGAAAAATATCAGTAAAATATCATCAATTTTATATTTACTGACTCCATCAGAAAACAATCAATTTCATCTCACTGAATTTGTGGCATGCAACATAGGAATCCTGTATTCTTTCTAAGATATTCCTATTTTATTTGTGAAAATTTTTATGGAACATTTGAAATGGAGCAAATTTTTTACTTGCAGAAACATAAAGATTATAGACTTGAGTCATGCACCAAGGCAGGTGTAACTAACCTCAGCACTCTAGAAGGCTGAGGCAGAAGGATGATGAGTTCCAGGCAACCTTGGAAAGTTAACAACTTAGGGAGAAACCCTAAGTTCAACCCCTGCTATCATAAGGATGGAAGGAAGGAAGGAAGGAAGGAAGGAAGGAAGGAAGGAAGGAAGGAAGGAAGGAAGGAAGGGGAAAGGGAAAGGGAAGGGAATTGAAAGAAAGAAAGAAAGAAAGAAAGAAAGAAAGAAAGAAAGAAAGAAAGAAAGAAAGAAAGAAAGAAAAAAAGAAAGAAAGAAGGAAAGAAAGGTGTATTCATCTCAGATGCCCCTTTTTGGATTGGGTTTTAAATTTAGAGGGTCTGGTTTTTTTCAATTGTTTTTTTCTTTTTTTTTTTGAAGGGAAAAAAAGAAAGGAAAAACAGTACAGAATTTCAAAACAAGATAATAGGAGATTAACAACAGTTAGTGTATATTGTTATCTTCAAATTAGTTGCTCAGATAACAAGATGTCTCTTGTTATATAGTTGCTCAGATAACAGATAACAAGATAACATGCATAATTGATCGAACAATATAAGCACCAAATTTTTCTCAGTGAACTAAGTCAGTAGTGTAACTATTTTATCTATCTTATGTATGTACATATTTTCCTTTCTATTCCTTCTTTTCTCCTTTTACGCATCCCAGTTGTTCTTTCTTTTTGAGCAGTTTCTTTCCCTTCCTATAATGTCTATTTCAGATTTTGAGTCTATGTTCTAGATATAAGTTCTTTGTCTGAGGGACAATTGCTCAAATTTTTTTCCCATTCTGCTGACTCTTTCCCTTTGTTGGTGATTTCTTTTCCTGTGAAAAAAACTTTTTAATAAGATGATATTCCAGGTGTTGTAATATTTCCCGCATGTCTGAGTTTTGTTCATGAAGTCATTGCCCTCACCTATGTATTCAAGAGTTCTGCCTGTTCTCTCTTGCAGCAGATTTAGGGTTTCTGTTTTAATGTTTAGATCTTTGGCCCATTTTGATTTTAGTTTAGTGTATGCTGATAGACATGGGTCTAGTTTTAGTCCTTGGTATGTGGAAAGGCTGTTTTTCCAGCACCATTTATTAAAGAGACTTTCTTCCAGGGAACGTGTTTGGCTCCTTTGTCAAAGATAAGGTGGACGGGCATGTTTGTAGCTGCTTCTGCATCTTCTCATCTGTTCCACTGATCCTCCAGTTTATTTTTCTGGTTTTTTTTTGTTTGTTTTTGGTTTTTTTTGCCAGTACTATGCTGTTTTTACCATAGTAGTTTTATAGTATAATTTCAAATCAGGAATTGCAATGCCCCCTACCTCGCCTTTGTTGTTGAGAATTGTTTCGCTATTCTATGTCTCTTCTGGTTCCAAATGAATTTTAGGAATATTTTCTCAAGATCTGTGAGGTACGGTAATGGTATTTTGATTGGATTGCATTAAATCTGTGTAACAATTTTGGGAATATAAACTTTTTTATTATATTGGTTTTTCCTAAGCAAGAGCAAGTGATATCTTTCTATTTTCTGATACCCTCTTTGATCTCCTCTTTCAGAGTATTATAATTTTCAATTTATAGATCATTCACTTCCTTTATTCAATTGAATCTTCAGTATTTCATTTTTTTGGATGCTTTTGTGAAAGGTGTGGTTTCTCTAGTTTCTCTCTCAGTTGAGTTTGCTGTTTGTGTATAGGAATGTTATTGATTTTTGAGTGTTGATTTTGTGTCTAGTTACACTATTAAATTTTGTTGTTAAATCTACAAGTCTTCTCAGTTGAAGAAATACGAAGAGCAAATATATATATGAAAATATGTTCAACATCATTGGTCATTCAAGAGATACTAATTAAAACAACACTGAGATTTCATCTCACTCCAGAAAGAATGGCTAGCAACAAGAAATCAATCAACAACAAATGGTGGAGGGGTTATGAGGAAAAGGAACACTTCTCCACTGCTTGTGGGAGTGTAGACTGCTGAAACCCCTGTGGAAATCAATGTAGAGTTTCCTCAGAAAAGTAAGATTAGAGGCCCCATTTAATCCAGCTATTCCCCTCCTGGGTATGTTCCCAGAAGAATTAAAAACACCATGCCACAGCAATATATGTATACCCACGTTTATTGCAGCACAGTTTGCAATAGCTAAATCTTGGAAATAATCTAAATGCCCATCAACTGAGCAATGGATAAAAAAGTGTTTTTTATACAATGGAATACTACTCTTCAAAATAAGGATAAATTTGAGACATTTCTAGCTTTGGGTGCAGCTTGAGACTGTACTTTTAAGTGAAACAAACGAAACTCACATGTGTGAACACTGCATTGTCTCTCTGGCGTGAGCAACTGAAAGAGTAAATTAGATCCAGAATGTACAACAGGTTTTGTGAAATGGGAAGAAATTGTTCAAGAGGAAAGAGGAACTCCAGTAAGGAAAGGGGAAAGGAAGGAAGGGAAGAGAAAAAATGATTTTAAAAAGCACAAAATGGAAACAAAGCTTTGTAAATAAAGAGGGGAGGAGGAGTTTATGGGAAGAAAGTAGATTGGGAAGAAAGAGGAATCAAAATATATAAATATATCATGCAGCTATAAAAATTCCCTATGATGAATATGATCATTATATATAACTAAGATGTACCAATAAACTTAATTTGAAAAAGCGAAGAAAGAGAAAGAGAAACTGTAGACTGCTATTTGTCAAATTCCTTGATTTCTCCAAAACATGGGCAGTTACTCCATCCTAACTCTTAAAGCAGATTTCAAAATTGGCTTCCTATTGTAAAACACCAGCTACATTCTGCTATTCTGTCACATCCTAGCAAGAACCAAGAGCAGTAGCTCATTACGAATTCAGCAATGCTTAAGTTTCCGATTTAGTTTACATTGGAGCTAATTGGTCAATAGTCCTTGGTGATAATGAGTTGAAGCTAGCATTACTTTCTCAGAGGATTATACAGATGCACTTTTATGGACTGTAAAAAAATCCATTAATGTTGTGATCAGATTATAGTTGTTTCACTAATGATATCTTAATTGGTGCTTACTTCAGTGGTGAAGAAAAGCTAAGGGCTGCTTTTATTAAAGATCTATGACTGTCATCAACAAGTTAACATAATAATAGAGTAAGTGCTTTGGAGACACCGACACCCAGTCTGTCATATTATAACGTATGACCTGGAGCAGGTGGGGAGGAAAGATCTTCTCTAAGCTCAGTTTCCCATCTGTGTACTGGGTTAATAAAAGTACCTCTCTACAATTTACTCAAGACACGGAAGATGGAATGGTCAGCCCCAGCAACAGCACTGCCATGTTTATAACTGCTGGTATATAAAGTAATAAAAAGCAGAATGACTTTTTCCACCATTGTGAAACTTTCTGTGGTCATGCACCTATCTTTATTTTTCCCCTGTGCTACAATTTAAGTCTAAGTGGACAGCCAGTGCTTACTTCAAAACATTACTGTACAGAAAAACTGGGAAGCCCCAGTGACATTTCCTCTGTATTCCCTGACAACAGTACAGGAAAGTGAACAGAGAACATTTTATTTCCAAGGCTCCAGGGCAAAGTAAGACCAAGCAGGCAGGAGTGTTTCTCAGGATAGGGTAACTGGGTCTGCACGTGGGCACGAAGACCCTGTGATAGAAGCATGGACCTTGGAGTCAGCAGGGGGAAGGGAAGGAGCTGATAAAGGGCTGTTTCTACGGTGTCTCCAGAACTTGCTAATCTTCCAGAGTAGTTGGCAGACAGTTTGGTCTTGTGGAATTTTCCTATCAAAATCAATAGAGATGTGGTCTTTCAGCTATGGGCAAAACACAGGACCAAGATGGCAGACAAGGGTGCAAAGATTGGCCAGAAAGAGCACCACTGGGCAGCTGGGCTAGATAATTCGCTTAAACATGGCGAACGCGCCACCAAGACACTCTCTGATAAAAAGGATTAAATGATAGAAAATGTAATAATTTAACAATCAGGCAAAAAACTATAAATAATAGAAACAAAGAAAGGGTGGGTGAGGATATTAATTTCCTCTTTTCTCCTGAATACTTTTAAGTCTGATGTTGGAGATATAGAAATATATGTAAATATGCAAATACAGATATAAGGATATGTGTATACATAGAGAAATTATGCATGTGCAAATATATTTCTGAAAGTCAGAGGAAAATTGCGCACATGCGGTGCATTTTAATGCGTGTGAATGGAGGAAAATTGCTAGATTAAAAACCAGAACGGTGTAGGTCAAATCAATGGGAAAAAGAAACGAGAAGGGAAATGTCGTACATGAACAAACAGGAGAAAATAGAAAACATGAACTGCAAAGCAAGATGAAAGAACGCTAATGGTGAACATGCACTTGCAATGCTGCAGGCATCTGTAAGAGGAGACAATCTGAGAACCACACCAGCCAGGGGAAAGCACACCAATTTCATCTGTCACTCCATCCCCAGGGCCTCCTGAACTGGAGATAAAGAAAATGCCTAACCCTAGAACGTTCTGGAGAATTTTCTATACGTGCACTTTAAGACTGGATTTGAGTATTTCATGAAATATAGCAAATACAAGGAAAGATTAGCCTGCAGTTTTCTTTTACTGGGCTATCATTTTCATCTCCTGATGTCAAGGTTATTCACACAAATTATCGTTGGAGAGACTTGCATCCTCTTTTATTCTCTGGCAAAGTCTGAGTAAGAATGAAAGCATTTGTTGTTTGACTACAGGGTAAAATTCTCTAGTAAAATAATGAGGCACTGTGTTCTTTGTGAAGGTAGATTTTTATGTAAAGGAATTTATGTAATGATTATAAGTAATTTTCAGTTCCTTCTAAAAAATTAAGTTACTTAAAAATTATTTCATCTAACTTATCAACCACATTGGCAATTAATTTATTCATAGCATGCTCACTTTCTTTTTTGTGCTCTATCTGTAGTTATGACATAGAGAATCTGTATATTGAACCTTTAGTTCTTTCATGTTTTCAATTTTGGGCTCTTAACTTCCTTCTTGAGCCAATTTTCCAGAAGTTTTCATTTCTACTTTTTTAACATAAGTGCCTAAAATTATAAATTTCCCTAGAACCATTCTTCCGAAACCTCCAACACTTATTTGGGAAGGTATTGTGTAAGGTATATGTAATGGTAATTCAGTAGAATAGAGTTTTTAATTTCTGTATTTTTAAAAGTTATTAAATAGCATTTGACTCTTTTATTTGATTTATAAGCCAGTTGCACTGTGATTACAGAACATGATTAGTACTTTTTAGCAGTGCCTATAAACTTGCTTTTTTGACCAAAGTGACTATAAGTGGTCATATATTTTACTATGTCACTTTTTGATTTGTGTATTTGAAAAACCACTATTGGATTTAAAAAGGGAAATTATAACTTCTCCTGAGTTATACTTTTCCAAATCATTATTTAATTACATTAATATCTAATATTACCTTTCAAAACCCACTCCATACATTTCTTTTACAAAATCTGTTTAGTTTTATTTTACAACATTTACTTAAAAGATATTTTAGTAAATGATTAACTTAGGAAGTGCTTTTGAGAGAAACATGATGAAAATTGTACTCTAGCACCCAGAAATTAAACTTTAATGCGTATACTACTACAGTCTCACTGTTTTATACAATGTATATACTGATAAAATGTACATAATGCATATATAGCTTCCACATAGGCTATATATAATTTTCATATATATGTAAAAATATACACTGGTAATTTTTAACAAAAATGATATCAGATTGTACATCATATTTTTATACCTATCTTTTTTTTAACTTGACAATTTCCACCTTCTGTGCTTGTTTCCATAATTTTCTGGTTGAAGTTCATCAAATAATCCAGGCTCACAGACTGGAGCCTGTCATATAGATTAGGTAAAAGACAGAATAAAGTGAATAATAAAGTAAATCCTATTATATTCATCACCCCACTTCAGAAGAATATATAGGAAGAAAATTTTAAAATGTGCATCTAGGCTATGATGAAAAACAAACCACAAAGTAGTATGTAAGTTCCCAAGTTTACTAGATTCTTATGAAGAAAAGTTTCCTAAACCTACAAAAGCATATAAAAAACATGGAATCTATCATGATCTGAAAATAACTTCCCGTGTTCTCTGATCACATGTGTAAATACAGCCTCCTCTGTGTGCTACAGAGCCCTGGCTAGAGTTTTCCTCTGGAGTATAGTTGGTCCAAGTTTTCCACTAGGACTGGTGTCCAGGAAGGTGCTGTGGGGAGACTGTGGAACTTCTCAGAGGTGGGACTGGTGGAAGGTTTTAGGTCATTGAGATGCACCGTAGAAAGAGATGTGAAGCCTGGACCCTTTCCCTGCCCCCTCTTTGCTTCCTTGGTCACGGGGGGAGTGACTTTGCTCCACCCTGGGCCCTGGGCATCCACCAGGACACACTGTCCCACTGCAGGTCTAAAAGCACCCTGAGGCCAATCAGTCATGGATTGTAACTCACAATACTGTGAGACAAAGGATGTTTAAGGAGTTCTAAGATCAGCGATTCTGTTTCTACACCACTGATACCAGTCTCCAAATCCTCTTTCGGAGGGAAAATGAGAAGCAGAATCTAGCAGGAAAGGGCTGGGGGAAATCCCATTCTTAAAAATATTTCTCTTAGGGAAAGCCATTCAAATAGCCCATAAAAGTCCTGAATTCCCATACTTTCCTCTCCAATGTGTACCCACCACTCTGACCCTGCCTCAGTTGCTGGTGTCCCTCCCTGAAGCCCTTCAGACACTTGCATAGGAGTCTTGTGCACAGGGTAAGCATCGCTTCTGGGCCTCTACTACCGACTGAAACTGGCCCTTAGAGAGACCACCAAAGCTCTTGTTGTTGCTTTTGTTGCTACTGTGTTGAGAGGATGTCACTAACTCTCTCTCAATTGTGCAGGCTGTGCTCAAACTTGTGAGCCTCCTGCTTTAGCTCTCCAGAGCTCTGGGATTGCAGTTACACCCCACCATTCCAGATCTTCTTCCTTCAGCCTGAGTCTTGAACTAATGGGTGTGGCCTGTAAATTAAGATTCTTCATTGATGCATTTAAACCACTATTTCCTTGACTCCATTCGGACCTTCCTCTGAGAGCTGTTCAAGAAAACCTTACTGGATGGAAGGGTGGAGCCTGTACATGGAGTGGAAGGATGACCTTTAAGAAAGCAAGTCCTCCTAAATTCACTATATGTTTCACGCAGTGTGTCAAAATTCCAGCAACCTTTTTTTTTTGTCTTAATAGACATTAACAAGATGGCTCTAAATTTTATATGGTAATGCACAGGACCTTGAGTACCCAAGCATTTTTGAAACTAACTTTTGAAACAATGTTGGAAGACTTATGATGCCTAATTTCCAAACATACTGTAAGGACAATGATCAAGAGAGACTAGAAAGCCAGGCACAGTGGCACTCACCTGTAACCCAGGAGATGAAGAGGCCAAGGCAGGAGGATCACAAGTTCCAGACCAGCTTGGGCAATTTTGCAAGATACCACCTAAAACCAACAAAGACAATATGAGACTGATGGCACTGTGAGTATGTGCATAAAATGAGGGGAACTGCAATTCTAGAATTAGGAGTGCACCCTCATGGTCTGAGGGAATAAGACAGGGCCTGCTGGCCTAAGGTTTGATTCTGTATGGTCAGCCACACCTGATGCCCTCAGGCTGCCAGTTGTGTGAGTTAATTTATCTCCCTTTCACTTAAACTTGCGTGATTCTGGGTTCTGTCACTAGGAAACAAGAGACAAATATTCCTGGACATTCCAAGGTCTTGTCTGTGACACCAAGTGTAAATACTTTTCTAGCCCTTGTGGCTGACAGATCAGTTTACTCACTACATCCCTAACAAGCTTGCTCCTTGATAGCTCTGTGCCTCCAAAGATCTGTTAATTCCTGCACCTAGAATTCCTTTCCCTTCAGTATCTCTTTGTGTAAAAGCCACCACTCACCTTTTGCATCCTTCCAAAATCCTATGGACATCATAGAATCTTCAATGACTTTTCTCATTGGATGTTATTGTTTATTCTTTTCTATTTTCTGTATACTATGAAAGTTTACCAGTAGTGGTGAACCTTTTAGTGTTTTAAATGATAACAAACACCCTGCTGCGGTGTGCCACAGGTTAGCTCCCACTTGTTTAGGTATTTCTCTGGAATGGAACTTAGGGCCTTCACACTGAGCCACATTCCCAGCCCTTTTTGTAAAATTTTTGGAGACAGACTCTCAGTGGTAAGTCAGGTATGGGCTTGAATTTGCAATCCTCCTGCCTCAGCCTTCCAGAGTGCTGGGATCATACCACACCCATCTGAATGTTTACAATTTCTTTTCTTGGCTTTTTGGGTGTGTGTATGTGTGTGTGTGTGTGTGTGTGTGTGTGTGTGTGCGCGCGCGCGCTGCAGATTGAACCTAGGGCTTTGTCCATGCAGGGGAAGAGCTCTACCACTGAGACACATCCCCAGTCCATTTAGATCTTAAATGGCCCCCAAAAGTCCATGTTGGTCCCCAAGGTGGAGATATTGGGAGGTGGTAGAAACACTGAGAAGCAGGCCTTTATGTAGTCCTTGGGGTTGTGCCCCAAAGAGGGCTGTGTGACTCTGACCCTTTCCTCACTCTTCTCTGCCCTGCTCTGACTCATGATGTGTTTTTCTTCTGCTACCTGCTGCTACCAGCACGCGCCACTCCCCACAGGCCTAGAGCCCTGGTGCAGCCACTACAGACTCTAAAACTCAGATAAACTTTCACTTCATAATTTGATGGCCTAGGGCACTTTTTATATTAACAAAAAGCTAATTTAACACAAAGAATTTAACAACTAGGAAGAATTTGAGAAGGTCCTTAGCCTCCCACTTTAGGGTGCTGTTTTGAATGAAAGGGGTGTGGGTATTCAGCTGTATTCTGTAGCAAGAAGAGACAAGAATTCACTGCAAAGAAAATCATGAACCTAAAAGCCAGAGTCATGCACACCCGATGTTAAATATCTTGTTGTGCTTGACAACACGTTAGCTTCTTTTGAAGAATTGCTTTCCACTTTTCTTTATTCTTTTTTTTAGAGAGCAATTCTTTAACTCCATAAATGCTGATCTCCCTTCTAAGCCTAGGGTGTATTCGTCATTCAGTGTGGTAACAAGAGATAGAGGATCCGACCCCTGTCTTTCTGAGCCCTGGAATTCATTTCTAACAACACCACCCATTGACCTCAGCTAAATCACACCTACAAGCTCGAATTACTCAGACATGTTGGGTAACTGACCTCAGCAGTTTAAGTCTTCTTTCCTACTTCCACTCACCAGTGGCCTCTTCTTAAAGTTCTTGGGACAGATTTCTCACAGAGCAGCTGCCCTCAGGGGAAAGTGATTATTATGAGGTTGATGGCTTCCAGGATGAACTGATCATTCTGCCAACAAGATGTTATGAAGCCAACTTATGAAGGACCATTCAGATGATCCCGTGGCTGAGCTTCTCTTTATCTTGACCTGGAGTATGAGAACGTATGTGAGAACTTTCACTGAATTCATTCACCTCTAGATGAAGTTTCATCAAATGAAATGTGACCCAGACATCCTAGTTACCATCAAAATTATATGATAAACAAAATAAGCACAGAAGGCAAATAAACTATGAGGGGAGTCACCCAAATGGGAGACGGCTTCTAATGGGAGGCAGGGGTGCCCTACAGGCTTGCTAATTTATTTAGTTTTCCCTACATTTTCTTAAAACCTACATGTGGGAGACCGCTGAGAGATCTGTGGTCTGCATCCATCCTGTACCGTTGAAAGACCTGCGGTCGGCATCCATTTTGTAAACTACCAGCCATCTTGGGAGTTTAGTTCCAGTTACCATGTATGGTCAGTTTCCTGTGACTTCCATATATGGTCAATTTCCTGTTAATTACGTAATATCGCCTGATGCTCTGACCACCCTCGCGTGATATCTGGACCTCCCTCCGTTGCTTAGTTACCCACTGACGTCAATCCCCACTCCCGCACTGTATATAAGCCCGAGCTTTCCACTCAATAAACGAGACTCGATCAGACTCCTGTCTTGTCTCCATTTCTTGTGTCTCTTGTCTCATTCATCCCACTCCCCCTCTAGAGCTTCGCTGACTACCCGCGGGTCGGGACAAGTGGCGCCCAACGTGGGGCTCGAGTACGGGGGATTCAGTGAGGACTGCTGTTCAAGAAGTTGCGCGCCCGCCTCCAACGAGACTGGAGAAAGAAGAGGATCGGTCCGACGCAGGAGCCTGCTGCATCTGACGCACCTCGGTAAGAACAGAGCATTATGGGACAAGCAATGAGTAAACATGAGATGTTTGTTAAAGAATTAGAAAAAGCTCTCAAGACACGAGGAATAAAGGTAAAGTATAAACAATTGATAGAATTTTTTGATTATATTAATGAAGTTTGTCCTTGGTTTCCTATTGAGGGAACAATTGATTCAAAACATTGGAAAAGAGTTGGTGATGTACTTAAGGCTTATTATACAGTTTTTGGGCCGGCAAAGGTACCGGTAACTGCTTTCTCATTCTGGAGTTTAATTGATGAATTTTTATCTCAAAAGACTTTTGATGTTGATATTGCTAATGTGATTAATGAAGGTGAAAATATCTTACAGAAAGATAAACAAAACACTACCTCAGAACAGTCTTTGTTTCAGGAACATAATGTAGAAAAACAAGATGAAGACCTTATGTCTTTTGAAAGTGATAGGGAGGATGGACAGGCTAAGCAAATTGAGAACAAAGAGTCCTCCATGATTGGTATTAAAAAGATGAGGCCTGTACAAACCAGTCCAAACCAGTTTGAATCCGGTCTCAAACAGGAAATTACATCTACTCCTCATAAAGTAGGAGGAGCTAAATCTGAAATTGTACCCAGTCCTAGTGACTTGTCGGAAATGGAAGGAGCTAAACCCAAGACTAAAATTTATCCTGATTTGTCAAAAATTCCAAACACTAAAATGGACGATACAGACAAAATGGACAATATAGACGATGGTTATTATAATGATATGGCAAAAATGGCTGCCAATGAGTATTGTGCAACAAAGACGGCAATCAAATGCTATAATTTAGACTGGCCGCCTAATTTACAACATTCTCTATTTTTTGGTTCTAATCCGACTACTCCTCTGTCAGCATATCCAATTTTTGATGATTCTGGTAAAGAATTAGAACATAATATTGAACTTCATAAAAAACAAATAAAATTACAAATAGAAGAACAAGATCTCATAGCTCAACAGATAAAACTCAAAAAGGATCATCAGGACCTTATAACTCAATTACATGAATTAGATATAGATAAGCCTAAGAAAACAAAAAGAAGTAAAAATAGATACTCCACAAAATTTAAAACCAACTGTGAAAACTATCATTTCAAGTTCTATTCCTCAAGCTAGATCTATTATGAAAATGGATGATACGGAAACATTTCCAGTGGTTGAAACACCAGGTGCTGAAGAAGGACAAATTCTTTGCACTCTTCATAAATTTGATTTTAAAATGGTTAAGGAGTTAAAAACAGCAACAGCTCAATATGGAGCTACAACTCCTTATACTATAACAATTCTAGAATCCATAGCTACTAATTGGCTTACTCCCATAGACTGGCAAACATTAGCCAGGGCAGCTCTTTCAGGAGGAGATTATCTTTTATGGAAATCAGAATATTTTGAAAATTGCAAAGAATTTGCCAGACATAATGCTCAACTTGGCAATGGATGGAATTTTGATATGTTAGCAGGAGAGGGCAATTTTGCTACTAGTGAAGCTCAAATGGCATATGATGCAGGACTTTATACACAAATTCAATCAGCCGCTATTGATGCATGGAGAAAATTGCCTTTTAAAGGAGATATGAGTACTTCTCTCACTAATATCAGACAAGGGCCAGATGAGCCTTATTCAGATTTTGTCCATCGTTTACTTACTACAGCTGGCAGAATTTTTCGTAATGCTGATGCAGGCACAGATTTTGTTAGACAATTGGCCTTTGAAAATGCTAATGCTGCCTGCCAAGCTGCTATTCAACCATACAGAAAAAACACTGATTTAACAGGTTATATACGTCTTTGTTCTGACATTGGAGCTGCTTATCAACAAGGTCTTGCTATGGCTGCTGCTAAAAAGAACATTTCAGTCAAACAATATATAAATCAATGAAATAAATGTTTTACTTGTGGAGAAAATGGTCATTTTGCCAAAAATTATAACAAAAATTATAACAATACTTTTTATAATAATACTCCCTTTAACAATCCTAAAATTAAAACACCAGGATTATGCCTTAGATGCAAAAGAGAAAAACATTGGATTAATGAATGTAGATCAAAAAGAGATATTAATGGCAATGAATTAATTCCGATGCAGAGAAACGGGAATCGGGGCCAGCCCCAGGCCCCCATACCCAAACCCAGACAAATTTATGGGGCGCTCAAGTTTGTTCCACAAACCAACAATTCATCACAAAGCAACAACAATCCATTTCGGATCTCTGCAGAGCCACAACAGGAAGCGCAGGTTTGGACCTCAGTTCCACCACCCACATAGTATTAACACCTGAAATGGGGATTCAGGCTCTTCCTATAGGAATTTTTGGACCTTTACCGGAGGGTACCTTTGGTCTTGTAATAGGACGAAGTAGTTCTACTCTCAATGGTATTCAAGTTCTCCCAGGAGTTATAGATAATGATTATACAGGTGAAATTAAGGTTATGACATCCTCTCCTAAATTCATTAGTACTATTCAAACAGGACAAAGATTTGCACAATTATTGCTTCTGCCTCTAATTCAGACACCTAATAAAATTGTCTCACAACAGGGAGGTAATAAAAGATTTGGCTCATCAGCTGTATATTGGGCAAAAGTTATTTCTGCACATAAACCTCTCATGACATTATGGTTAGATAGTAAAGAATTTTCTGGATTAATTGATACAGGTGCTGATGTTACTATTATTAAAAAAGAAATTTAGCCCAAGGCTCAGCCTTTGGATATTACTATGACTCACTTGAGAGGCATAGGGCAAAGTCAAAACCCAGAAAAAAGTTCAAAAATATTGACTTGGGAAGATTCAGAAGGTAATAAAGGCACTATACAACCTTATGTTATAGCTGGTTTACCAATAAATCTATGGGGAAGAGATTTGTTATCTCAAATGGGCATGATTATGGGCAGCCCTGATTGTATAGTTACTGCTCAAATGTTGAG
>PVLD010010257.1:0-71795 GCA_004027595.1 Dinomys branickii
TCATTTAACACACACAGTGTATACATGTATCAGAATATCACACTGTCTTCCATAAATATATACAATTATTATGTATCAGTTGAAAAGGTACATATAAAAATAGTCTTCCCCTAGATTGAGTGATGTTCTTTCACTCATTCCTTTATCAAGTATTTACTTATTTAATGACACTTCTTAGCAACAGGATACAATGGAAAACAAAACAAGCAGTGAGTCTGCTCTTATGAAATGTGCTGTCTACTTACGGAGGCAGACCAACCCAAGTGCATAAGGAAGTGAGTACAAATTATACAGTTATAAAGCCAGAAGGCTGGGATAGAACCAGGTGGATAAGAACTATGTTAGAGAGAAAGGCTGGCCCTTTTGCAGAAAGGATAAACTAGTTGCCTTAAAACTATGAAAAAGAGAGGAAAAAGAAGATCAGGAGAAAATATTTCTAGGCAAAGGAAACAATATGTTCAAACACCCCAGTGTTAAGAAAAATAATTTGGATAATCTCAGCTGCTGAAAGGAAGAAAACTTGAAGCAAAGAAACCTGAGATAAATATATCAGAGGGAATCATGTGGGTACACAAGGAGCAGATCTTGCAGGGTCTCAAAGGCCAAAGACATTTTCATCAGATGTGTAAAGATAGCAAATGGCAGCTGACAGGGAATGACATGGTACTGTTTAACCTTAGAAATATGTCTGACTGCCATGGGGAGAATGAAAGAGAAGAGGCTGAAAGGGAAAACCTGGAAGAAAATTATCCATCCAAGGGAGCATTGCCCTAGTCTAGGGGGAAAGGAATGAAAAAACTAACATGGAGACATGTACAGTGTGAGGAGTAGATGCTACTACTGACTCACCCAACCAAATCAACTTCAGTTATCCACATACTTTGTCTCTCATTCCTTCATGTCAGGGACACCTATTGAGCATGTTTGTCTGTCTTTTATTTCTGGCTAATACTTTAATGGATTTCACTTTTGCATGAGTTTCACCTGCTGCTGCAAGTGTATATATTCCTAAACACCGAAGGTGCTGAATTTTTAAAATGTTTGTGAAATGTATCAGGTTGGGTCAAATAAGAACTGGTAACTAGGTCAAACGTGCTGTCTGACCTTGTCTCCATTGAATTTGTTTGAGATACTTAGACAAATGTGATCCCTTGTAGTACACCCTGCCATCCTTTTTCCTATATATGTTGCTATACAGCAGGTTTGAATGTTGTACATAGCAGGAACCCAATTTTCTCAAATCACCATTGCTCAATTTTGTGCTTCCTTCTAGATTAAAACAGTGACCCCAGGGTTTAGGGTTTCCCCCACTGAGTTTAATCCACCACTCACTCACAACTGTCACTCTTAAGATAAAATAGGAAGGAAAAAGCTAGCTGAGAAAGTAACCCTGAGCTCAGGGAAGCCAACTACATTGGCTGAAATCTAGGAGCACGACCAGGCTCCCATGGATCTGGAATCAGAAGAAATAAGTACAGGGAATATTTAGATAAGATGAGCTCTTAAATGGAAATGTCACTTCAAAACAGCAATGCCAGCATATCACAAGTATCATAGGTCCAGGTTGAAAGGTTAAATAATCCAGGATATCAAAGCAAGAGGCCAGCGGAGATCCAGATGATCAAGCAGGAGCACAAGGCAGGAAGTGGAAATCAAAGTCCCTATAGGACTTCAACCTCTAAGGACATTTTTCTGATACTTCTCCAGTTCCAAAGTCTTTCCTTCCCTCAAGCCAGCTTGGATGCCAGTTTATAAAGCATCTTCTTATCTCCATAACAGAGCCCTTGTGCTCCACTTTAACTGCTGCCTTAGTGAGTTTAATCTCCTGTAATAAAATGCCATATCCTAGGTATCTTATAAATAAATAATTTTTTACAGTGAAACGTTATGATTAGCATTGCAGCATAGTTAAATTCTGCTAGGGGTCTGCTTCTGGGTTTCAAATTGCCAGAGTATGTTCATGTGGAGGAGAACAAGTAGAAATCTCTTTTATGAGACATGAACCCCACTCATGAGAACACTTCAACATTCATTCCATAACAATTGTTCCTTACTTCTCTCACCAAACTTTAACCAGAACCATAGCTGATTTACAGCTGTATTCACAGAAGCTTGTATAGGGCCTGACACAAAATATTTTCTCAACAGATGTTTATTACATGAACAAGTAATTGTCTTGTTCCTACTATTAAAGTGAAGAAAAAGATTTGAGTCTTCAATAATTAAATCTTGCTATGATGTGAAGAGTTCACGTGTTCCAGGCCCCACAAAAGCCCATGCAATAAAGTCTTGGCTGCTGTGTTCAGGCATCTGTGGGATGTGGTAGAAGTTTTAAGAGGTGAGAGCTTAGTTAGAAGAGGTCCAGTCACTGAGAGAGGGCACTTGAAAGAGATATGGGGCCCCAGCTTTTTCTTTCTCCCTCTGTGCTTCGTGGGAGTTGTGGAGTGAGCAACTTCCTCTTCCATGTTCACCACCATGCTGTGCTGCCTCTCAACAGGCCCAAGTCACTGGAGCCAACTGGTCAGACCAAACCCCCAAACTCTGAGCAGACTAACACACCTGCTAAAGAAGGAAGGAGTTTAATGATGCTCAAGGAAATATTGACTTGAAGTATTTAGGATCCTAGAAATGAAGAGGTTATTTAGAAGGCCAGAGCTCAGAACTGTAGGATGTACAATCATGTACTTATATATAATGTAATATATGAATATCAGCAGTCCACACAGTACAGCTAAAGTGTGTTTTTTGACATTTCAAGTTATGGAAAGTTTGAAACATAAATCACAGATCATGTCTATACATAGAAAGAAATTAAGAAAATAATCTCTTTGCTGACGTTCTGAAAAGTGGGCTCATTACATTGATAGGACATAATTTCTTTTCTCAAAGCAGCTCTTTGTGGGCAATAAACTCCAAGTCTTGATGTAAGGACAAAACAAGGTAGTGCTAAGGCCATTTAAAGAGACTTCTTCACTTCACTGTGTGTTACCTTGTCTGAACGAAACCCATGTGAAATTCTAACACTTTGTCTAAAACATGCAGGATTCAGATAGAGATCAGGACCATATTGTGTTTTCATGACACAAGATGACCTAGTGCAATAAGCATAAAGAAAAAGAGACTTGAATCCACAAGGCCCTGTGGAAGAATTAGTAACAGTACAATGGAAATATCGCTATCAGACAAACGTAAGTATCTTTCAACCTCCAATTTGAATTCATAATAATACATTTAATATATAATATCACTTTCATACTACAAATTATAAAAATAATTATAGGTGTCAAGAGTAGGCATGTGAACCTATGAAACATGCATATAAGACTAAACCTTAAAAAATGATTTCACGGGCTGTGGATATAGCTCAGTGGAATAAGCACTTGCCTAGCAAGCGCAGGGTCCTGAGTTCGATCCCCAGTACCGCAAAAAAAAAAAAAAAAAAAAGATTTCACTAAAATGCCATTAAATTGTGAAATAAAGCATAGCTAACTGTTCACATACCATTTTATGTGTATTAGTACTGCCTTTGGCCAAAGTTCTGCCACTTTTCCAAATATTTATCTATAAGTATAATTTCTAATGTTTGAAAGCTATGGCCTCAGTATTCTTTACCTGATGAGCTAATTCAATGACCAAACCCTCCTCTTCTCCCTTAGATAATTCTCTTAGTAAATTTCCAGATGGGTAATGAGACTTGACATGTATCAATCCAAAGCAATTATTCAATTGTGCTCACTCCTGCTCTGGCTGTGTGTGTCAGCTTTCCCATCCGAGACACAATGCCCAATAGCCAAAACCTGAAGGACAAGAAATTTAATTTGGCTCACGGTTTCAGGAGATTCGGTCCATGGTTAGTTGGTTCCAAGGCAGAAACATCCTGGAGGAAGTCCAGGGCCAGAGCAAGCTGGAAACTTCATGGTGTCTGGGAAGCAAAGCAGGAGCACAGCCCCAGGGAGCAATACTCAGGGCCATGCTTCCACAACCCACCCAGATGCATTCATGATGTAATCTGCTAGGTAATTCATAGCCCAGTGACACTGATGTATTGATATTAATGGTCACACATTCTGATCTCTCTATGTCTCTGTGTCTCTCCTCTCTCACCTCTTTTCTCTTTTATGTACACATACATACACACAAACACATACTGATGCAGGCAAAGATAAAATAAACATTAGCTAATGGAAGTATTACTAGAACACAAATCAGAGACCTCATAAAACAAAGAAATAAAATAAAATGCTCCTGACAGCACACCAAGAAAAAACTGGTTAATTGCCAAAGCAGAAAAGAAAACTTAGGTAATTGTTCTCAAATAATATGCCGTAATTTTTATGACTAGACTAAAAAAATGAATATGCAGAAGCTCAGACCAAACAAAAATCTTTTGCACTTTTTCTGGCACTGGCATGCTCTAAAACTTCAGATTTCTCTCTTTCACATATGAGCCAATCAAAGATTATATACCAAGTGTCATGAAACAACAGATCCTTCCCTTTAAAGTCATTGGATCTGGTCTCTCTTTCCTGAATGAAAAATTAAAATTAATGATTCAGGCCATCCTCCAAAATCAGATGGCATTAGATATTCTAATAGCAGCACAAGGGGGAACTTGTGTGGTTATGAAAACTAAATGTTATGTGTACATTCCTGATCCTTCTTCTGATGTCTCAATAGCTGTTCAAGATATTAGACAACAAATCAATAATATGTCAGACTCTGAAATCCCCTGGACCTTATCCTTATCCTCTTTATGGGAAGCCATTACTGGTTCTGCTTGGTGGAAATCTTTGTTGACTGTATTCATAATTATTCTGTTGATATTATTTGGCCCATGCATACTTAATTGTTTCTTTGGCTTTGTCCCCTCCAAACTTAAAGCTATACTCCTTCCCAAGATGAAAATGCCTGGTGTCTATCGAGGGTCTTTAGATAGAATCCCTGGAGAGTATCTCTGACTGCTTATCAAAAACTACAACCCACTCCAGCCTGAAGAAGCCAGAGCAGTCACGGCCCATTATTCCCTCATGGCAGTTCAGGTTACTTCTTCAAAGGGGGTTAGATAAAAATATTATAGGCAGTCATACAGGGCCAGGTCCTCAAAGGAGCCAATCCAGAAGATGAGATTCTTTGCAAATGAGGAGACAGACACTTCCACTGTGGGCCAGATGACAAGACAAAAGATAAACAAATGTGCCCACATACCTCCCTAGGAATGGACATCAGGGACTGATATTCTAAATAGGTATCAATGACCTTGAAAAAGACAGGAAGAGTCACTAACCCAACCCCCTACAGGAAAAGCCCCTGTTCTGTATTCATGCTGGATTGCTACATGACTTGCTTCCCCATTTGATTTTGATTTAATCAATATTACCTGAACAGTTATATTTGTAATATTATTGGCTGGCCATAGTTTTGTCCCACCTAGTGCCCACCTTGTGATTTCTCATTTTTCTCCACCTTGGACCCGCCTCACCTTGTGGTTTTGCTGTATATAATCCCTAGGAAAGACAGGTTCTTGGGCAACCCACTTGGGCCCCCTTCTGTCCCTCTCTCAGACAGAAGCTCTCTTTCCCCCAATAAATATATTCTGCTCTTTAAAAAAGTCACTGGATACATTTCATGAGACATGTTTAAAAATTATACTTTGTTTGCTGCCTATAAATGCTCAAATCTTAATGAATTCTTAAGATGGAAACTACTATGAACTGAGTTGTATCACCAGAAATGTAAGTCCTAAGCCCACTACCTCAGAATTTCATTGTATTTGGGGACAAAGACTTTTAAGAGGTAATTAAATGAAAATCACCCATTAGGCTGAACTCTAATCCAATACAACTGGGATCCCTCGGAAAGTAGGGCACAGACAATAGGTTTTCAACGTGCGAGGACCTCGAAAAGCCGACAGACAGAGCTTGAAAGAAACTAACCCGGGTGACACTGATCTTGGTAGTTCCAGCCTCCAGAAGCAGGAGAAAATGAATCTGTTGTGTTCACTACCCCGTGTATGTTATTTTGTTACAGTGACTCTAGCACACCAATACAACTACTGATTTCCTTAATTCATGGCAATAAGCACTTTCTAAATGCAAGTGCTGGTATTACAAAGACCACCTCTTCATAAATATCACCTCTAATAGAAAGCAACAGAAAGAGAATTTCTTATAAAATGAAGCGTGCTTTACATAATTGTATATATGTGTTCTTCATAAATCTGACTTTTTCATACCATTAAAGTCATAACTGAGCCTCAGAGCAATAGAAATAGCATATTCAGGGACTCCAGGAAGAAAGCCATAGGATTAGAAAAACCCAAGGCTGGATATGGGAATAAGAAAAAGATTGGCTGTAGGGTTTGCTTCCTGGAGTTAGGATAAATTTTCTTCGGCAGGGGAGATCAAAAGAAACTGCCTGTGTTCGAGTCACCTTGACCCCTTGGCCCTGTCACTAAATTCCCTATAAAATTTCTAGCTGATGTAACAGTTTGTTCTTGTTACCTGTTCACACATCCACGTAATTCACTAGCACAAAAGTTCCTCTGGAGCAAAGACCAGGTGTCTAGAATGTTGATGTGCATGTGTTTGATAAGTTGATGAATAAGTAAATAAATCACCACAGAAATGAATGAGCTAAAATAAATCAAAGATTCAGGACATCTGAGAAAAGCCCAAACAGCAGACAAGCAGCAGAGCAGGCAGATAAATTATCCAACAGCAGCTATTAGTATAACACAGTTGCTGGACAACACATATTATTCAACTCCTGGAGGCATTATTCAATCTCACTGTAATTTAGTCCAAAGAAGATTAGACACAGTTGCATTCAACTTTTCTTATATGGCTATAGCAGACCGAACAACCAGACTGAATCCATGTTGATCAATAAACTTTAGTCTCTCCTTCCAAAGGAAAAGAAAATTGATCTTTGAGTCCCTAGAATAAAAAGACCCTGTATTCGGAAAATGATTGAGAAAAAGAACACAGTTAACTCCACGAGGACCAGCATATGCCATACTGTGTGCCTAGTCATAACACTGATAGGTTTCCGATATATATTAATTGATCAAATTAACTAGCTTTTATCACTTTAAAAATATACCCATTAGTTCACATATATAATGTTGAACTTTAATGAAAGTTATGCTGTGAAATAAATTTTAGTAATTAATTGACCCTGAAATACCAAATGTAAATATGTGACATTTAACGAACCCAGCCTCTCAGGATCATCCCCCTCTGGATCATGCAGAGCAAGTCAGTCACCCTCACATCGCTCTGTTCAGTAGTTGGTCTGCAGCCAGGAAGAAAACACTTGGATCAAAGCCCTTAATCAAGATGTGTTCCTACTCTCTATGCCTGTTATTTTAATGTGAGTTGAGTATTCATCATTTTAATTACATATTCATATCACCTTAGCCATTTATGTGGCAATCAAATAATTCAAAAGGTTGACTACTTGCTTTTTGGAACCAAGGGAAAAATGTATAGGAGGGAAGCATTAAGAGGTGGGCGGAGTTGCTAAAAGAAGTATAGAGGGAACTGAAATTAATTAATGCCAACCATTTGGACAGAATCTTAATCTCATATCTCTCATATTATAGGGTTCTCAAAACAACCTGCTTTGCAAGGTCTAAGCATTTCCATTGTACAGGTGGCATATGTGGATCTTAGTGGTTCAAAAATCAATGTAGTGATTTAAAACTACCATCATTTATTTAGTTCATGATTCCATTAGTCAGCACTGGAGCCTAGGTTCAGAATTTTTCTGGTAATTCCTTCAGATGTCTCGTGAACCTGTATGTCTGCTAGTAGCTGGGTTCTTCTGGGAGGTGAGCAGTTGTCAGTGGGAGACACCAGCCCTAAACGTGTCCTCTTACGTATATGCAGCAAGAGGTCTGAGCCTGGAAGCACCACACAACCACTTGTCCCTTGCTCCCCTCATTCTTCCCAATTACATGCCAAAGCTGCAGTTAGGGGGTGAGGAAAAAAGAGTCCCCTAACTGGATGAGCCACATAGAGACAGAATAAGAAACTGGAAACAGTTGTCAAATTGTCACCAATAGCAAGTTATTTTTCACTACTACTCAAATAATAACCACGACAGATTTTGAACTTGAGCTGTAAGTCTTAAAAATTATATTCTTTATTCTCTTTCTCTTTGTCTCCTCTCTCTCCCCCCTCTTGTCTCTCTGTCTCTCTCCGTCTCTCTCTGTCTCTGTCTCTCTGTCTCGCTCTCTTTCTCTCTCTCTCACACACACACACACACACACACACATTCTCCCCTTAAAACAAGTTATAATTAGCTCTGTGAGACATAATACTAGATTCTAAAGCCACCCTGCATCTCCTCCTACCTTTGGAAACCAAGTTCTTGCTGAAAGGTTATTTTTAAATAAACAAACTCTACCTATGGAAAGATTCTCCTGGGCTAAGATGCTTTGCTAGATTAAGCATAGGCTATGTTTCACATGCATCAATTTAAGCAATTGCCTTTAAGTATTATATATGAAAGTCATAACATGAATAACTACTCAACAACGAATACTAAAAAATTGGACTCAAACAGAGAAGAATGATAGCCATTGCACAAAAAAAAGTAAAATCTGCTTGTGGAGCTAATGTTAGAAAATACCCAACTGGTTATCACTGTGACTTCATTTTGCAGTGCTACCTAAGCAAGTAAAAAAGATATTAGGATGTGCACACATTTTACTTTCAATGATAGTTTTTATGCCTTCTTCCTTCAACAGCTATTGTTCAGGATATCCAAATGTTTTCATATTCCTCAGGTAATTTCCTTCAAAGTATGTTGCTCCAAGCTGAATGATACTCCCTAAGAGCCTACATGCTTCATGTAATAGTATTCTTAAGAACAAGAGCTGCTCATCTAAGCAAAGTAGATTTGGCTCCCAAACTAAAAATTCTGGGTAGAACAAAGAAATTAAACATTTTTTTAAAAATGAAAATAAAGAAACAAGTTTTGATAACCCATCAGTATCCTCAGAGACTGATGAAAAATAAAGGTAAGTATAATCCTGTTTGCTACATATTACAGATAAAGATAATAAAAAGCAAAACTCCACATCTCAACTCTGATACCCACACACCATGCCCTGTCTTACCAACTACAGGGTTTCCTCTCATCACTGTAAGTTTCTGGACAGGTCTTTGTTCTGCTTGATGGAGTGGATGATGACAACTTTCTGTTACACTCTTCAGTACAGTCACTGTGCTCTTGAGCTCCACAGTTTCTGTTTGGCTCTTTTTGGTTTTCACTCTCTTCACTGCACTCCTAATTCAGTGGTTTATTGCTTTCCTAATTTAATTAAGTTGATTATCTATATTCTCTTACAGCTTGTTGACATTCTTTAGGACACTTATTTTTAATTATTTGTGTTATTTGTTGAGCTCCAGTTCTTTGCCATCAGGTATTAGAAATTTACTGTACTTGTTTGGTGATTTCATGGTTCCCTGATTCTTCATGGCTCTTATAGTCTTGCATAAGTGCCTGTGAATTTGAAGAAGTCATAAGCGCCTCCAAATTTTATGGACTGGCTTTGGTAAGGAATAACTTTCACCAGTGGGTACAAGAGGAAGGTCTTTTGGCATGTACAGCAGCGCCATTTCTAGTGGTGGATGGTACCTGCCACGAGGTTGCCATGGCTTTAGGTACAGATCATAGAGCTTCATCAGCTCAGGCAGCCAGAACTGCAACACCAACAACTGTGTGGTCCTTGGTTGCAAGAGCTATGGGTGATCCGAAAGCTACCAAAGTCATCACCAGTATGTGCAGGTCAGACTGCAGGGGACTAACATAGGCAGGGTGGGTGAGGGTCACAGATGTGCGTGCACATGGCTACAGCAGTCAGGGATGCTGGCTGAGTGTGTGGAGTTGCAGTTGGTAGCTCTACGCACATGCACACAGACAGATGCTGGCAAAACAGGTTAAGCCAAAGGTATGTGCACACAGCTGTGGGGCCCAGCTAGTCCATGCACCCCCTGTAGAAGACAACTGTTGACGCAAGTACAACATAGAACAAATTGTACTTGCATCTAAAGTAGTTCTTGAAAGCTGCCACAATTTGCAAAAACAATGTTTTTGCACAATAAAAAATTCCACTAATAATGTTTGTAGACTGATCAAAAATTTGTACTACTAGGCCACAATTGCTCTTCATTTGATTAATTACTACAAAGCCTAACTTAGTTTAAAGGTCAGGAAAGAATCTCCTTGGAGGTAAAAATAAAGTTAATGAATATTTACTCTCTTTAATAGTCTTTCCTTCCCCGGTTAGAACCTGTTAGAAGTGCTATATATTGACTGCTATGTTGGTCTATTTGTTTACTCTAATTATCTTTAAATGATTAGGGGAATAAAGGGATTCCTTAAAAACATTAGTTTGTAAAATGAAGAATCCAGTCAAACTAACTAAACAACAAGAGGACATATTGAGGAAAAAAACACACAATGGTGCTGTGGTCTGAGGCTCCAGCAAAAAACTCATCAGAGAGCTGGCGCAGCGCAACAGTCACACCCCTGAGCAGTCAAAACCAGATCCTCATGCCAGGCAGAGGAGCCCGGTTGGGGATATGAATGGCTTTAGAAGCAAAACAAAATGAGCAGTTTACATACTGCTATCAGCAATCCTGGCCTTCCTCCTCACCACAGGAATCCTTCAGAGGCCCTCAGCCCAGCCCTGGAAACAGGGCTGCTATGGGTTAGAGCAAGGACATCCACAAAGTCCTTGTGTACTCCTAGTTGGGGCTTTGGGAGGTGATGGAATTATGCGGGTGCTAGAGCTGACTTGCTATTAGAAGGTGGAGCCTGGCCAGGAGACGCTGGTCACTGGGGCTGTGACTTGGAAGGGTCTGCAGCATCTTCTCCAGCACTCTTTGCTCTCCCTGCTTCCCGGAGGCCGGGAGGTGCATAGCTTTCCTCTGCCACATCCTTCTGCCATGCTGTTCTGCCTTAGAGCTGGCTTATTAAGGAACCAAACCCCTAAAAACCGAGCCCAAATAAACTTCCTTACCTTATGGAAGTCAACTATTGTGTCTTAGACTGGGCAAAACATAAAGATACCTCCCTTGGTGAAAGATGAAACTCCCTACCGTACTCAAAAAACAATTCCACGTTTCCAAAAAAGATAATATAATTTCTTGAAGTTTGCCAAGGTAGAACTGACTATACAAATGAACATGAGCCATAAATAACAGCAGCTAACTCTGACCTGTGCCATCTGTCATACACTGCAATCAGTGCTTTCTTATTACTTGCTTTAATTCTCACACTAACTCTAATACGTAGATACTCTTCAAGCTCATGTACAGATAAGCTAACTTTCCTAGGTCACTCAGTACACAGCAGAGCCTGGTTTTAGAGCCTGTGCCTTCAAACTGCACACTTACTGTCTCTTATAGGGAACCTGGGGCCCTCTCAGATGAAGAAAAGATGAACACAATTATGTCCTCTTGAAATAAGAAGAATTTAACTTCTGGGCTAAATGTGACATCATATGTATATGGATATTCTGCTTAAAATTATTATTCTAAGAAAAGTATCATGTTACATGTAAATTACCATGTTTGGCTAGAAAAGGTCATTTCCTTTTGTACAAACAATGTTTTTTCACTCAGCCTGCAAAAGAGAGAAGTGGCCTTCTATGCCATATCCGTCCTTCAAAGTACATAAGTATCCATCAGTCAACAAGTCAAGTCACACTTTCAAATTACTAGGACGGCACTGGAGGGTATGACCGACAACTGGGTCAAAATTTACTGTCAAAATCCATTCCAGAGCTCATCAAAAAGGGTAAAGGCACTATAACTATAGCCACAACTTCTTAAATATTTTATGTGTCAAATGCTTTAGATGTACTAACTCTAACTCTCATATTCCAAGATAATGCTTTGATACTGATGTGTAAGATGATCAAAAACATGGTGAATGTGCATATTTGCAGGATTAAATCACAGTAAAAGCCATGCTGTCATCAGTTGCCCTGGTACCCTCTCCGTGCTTTGAGTACTCTTGTCCTCTCTCATTCTTACCTCTCTCTGAAGAAGCCCTCTGTCATGGGTGTTTGGCTTTGCCATCACAGAGACCTCCGTGTCCTGCACTGATTTAAACTGTTGACTTTGGGGAAGAGCTGGAAATCTCAGTGCCAGACCTGGTGAGTAAGCTGAATGAGGACACACCAAATTTTTATGAGGCCGGCTTTTCATTGGATGGCACCAGCTAGAAGCAATCACTGTATGTTTTATTATAAAGAGGACTTCCCAAACTGCTTCAGGAAGTGCCAAGGATGATGGGATAAGTGTGTTCCAAGTAAGGGGGAGTATTTTGAGGGAGATGACTGGCGGAGTTCTCTTACTGTGATGAATATTTTAAATATTCACTATATTTTATCACAATTTATATTTAACAGACAAAAATATTGAGAGTCATAAGTTTTTTTTACTATAAAAGCCAACTGTTTAAGAAAAATTATCTTTCCTTTCTTCTTTTTATTCCTTCTTTCCTTTCTTTTTTCATTTTTCCCTATAAGTCTTAAAGAGAATTCTCCTCTCAGACATAGCAGTAAGACTAGCAATGACTGAGAAAGTTATCCAAGGACACTGGCCCAACAAAAATCTGACAGGCACTGAGTCCTCCTTAGTCCCTGAGAGGGACACAGAAGGAGATGCACTGGTTAACCAAAATGGCACTCACATGTACCATAAGGGATGAGGCAGAGGAATGTCCAGTGATTAAAACCACGTGCAGCCGGTCCAAGAGGCAACACCTGAGGCCTGATGGGGCCAGTTATACTCCAAAGATGCCGGCCAGGCCAGAATCACCAATACCATTGACTGTATGCCTCCCTTCCTCTCAGCAGCAAGCCAGCATTGGATGTAAGTTTCTCTTACACATAAGACCACCCAGGAGGATGTGAGAAAGGAGAGAGAGGAAAGAAAATCTGGCTGACTTAAACAGTTGTTCAAACTGATGACTTTTAGCTGTAAGTGTCTGAGTTACTAGAAAAGGGTAACAGATTCTATTTCTCACTTATGAACAGGAACATTCATTCTTAAGACATATTCAGTGATAAAGAAAGAATAGGACGTTTTGCATATCCAATATTGTAATGGTGAAATGTTATGCCTACTACATTTACAACATGCCTCCAAGAAAATGTTATTTTTACCACGGATGACACCAAGTTGACACAAAATTAAGTAACCTGCCCAGCTTGCAATTTTTTTACTTTTTATTTTTATTAGTGCGTGTTTGCAGTATATAATGATTACTTGCACCCTGGAGACTCAGTCTGTGTGCACGACACATCTCAATGCTTTGTATGCGCCCTTCCCCTTCCTCCCGGCCCTCCCCCCATCTCTTATTCCCTTGTAATTTCTGCTGAGTTTCCTGTTCAGATGTTTCCTGTCCTAACACGTTTGTGCTATGCCATGGCACACATTCATCTTGCAGTCAGTGTCATCCGTGCAGGAAGTCAAATCCCAGAAAGCCTGGTGCCCCAGGTGCCTTCTCGTGTGTGCACATTCTCAACCTTCACCGCCATGACTTCTCTCCTGGCCCTATTCACAGCTCTGCGCATTCTGCCTACTGTACCCTCACAAGTCCGGATCCAAGTCTGGAACGTTACGCTGGACTTCCAAGTGTGGCAGAGGTTTCTGCAGCAGTCTTCACGCCCAGAAACCCAGCGCTCTAACACTGGCACCATGGACAGCCCCTGAGGTTTTCTCAGACAGGGAAGTTTTTCATAGTCATAGTGACTAAATATATTCCCCTCCTGACAAGAAGTGTGGCATGATCCCACGTCCCTGCTTCTCCCAAAGGGAAGAGTGACTTTTGTGGGCACTCCTTGGCCAGCTGTGTGAACCTCTAATTCTCCTTTCTGCATTTGCACCAGTTCTCTGAACTGTGGCTCATGTTTGTGAGTAGTCCTTCTCCTCTCTAGCACTATATCGCTTCAAGAGACAGTCACGCTTTTCTCTCATTTCTGACCTCACACATTACAAATTTGGGAAGCAAACACACACAAAACAATGAATAAATGAACAGACTGTTGTATAAATATACTAAATTCGCCGTGTTATAAAGGCATACTGGGTTATTTAGTAGTAATGTACCTCTAACAATGGCAAGAACTTTCTATATCTTTCATAGTTATGTAAATGTTGAACACTTTTATAAAGAACTGTCTGATAGTACTCACTTCCAAGGCACATACTTTTGAAAATGGTATGTTAATAATGATAATGATAATAAAGCAAAGTGCCATGACACATGCCTGTGTCTTTAGTTCCAGGTAATCTGAGGTCTGAGGCAGGAGGATGGGATCACAGTGTTTGAAGCCAGTCTGGGCTTCGTACCAAAATCCCATCTAAGAAAGAAAGGGGTGGGGAAGAAAGGAAAGAAAAGGAAAGGAAAAATTATTTTTATGAAAGAAATGTTGCGTTATCTCCCAGACAACTGTAGTTATTGGCACTAGAAGCAAACATAAAAGTTGAAATCATGCTACCTTCTGTGGATGTCGGTTTTTTCTGCCTCCCCCAAATCCATTCCTCCTCCTTCTTGTAACAAGTCCTTGTTTTTCCTTTCAGGAACTGTCCCTACTAACTAAATCAATCACTTGGTCTGGGTATGGTTGACTAACAGTCCTACCAACCAGTCCAGGTCATCAAAATAATTCATCTTCCTGGACATAGCTATTGCTTCAGGAGTAGACACATAACACCAGAATGACCCTTAAAACATTTTTCTTCATTTCTGGGACTCTTAACAAGAGACATTCTTTAAATCTCAATGGCTTACTCATATGATGTGAGTCTAGAGCCCTACCTTACTGAAAAAGCCAACCAAATATGAGGCCCAGCTAGAAGAGCACAGCTGTAAGGCAGAATCCCTGTGAACCCAACTGAAACTGAGTCTAGCTGAAGACAGGTTTTGGCTGAAGTTTGCAGTTACATGAGCCAATTCTCTTTCTCTAACATGAGCTATTATTAGTCAGGTTTCAGAGACCTGTGACCTAAAGAATCTTGATTTATTCACTACTCCAAGAAAGCAGGTGACAAATAATACAGGTAGAGTACTTAGGAAAAGTTAATTCATTCACAGCACTTAAGATAAGTTAATTTGCTTTCCTGAATCTGGCCACCCATCCTTTATCCTAATCTGGAGCAAAGACAAAAATACCACAGGACTATTCAGACGGCAATCTCTTTCTTATGCAATTAAACAGATGACCCAACTTCAAGTTTTTGCTTCAATTGCCTTAATTTATTGAAGCATCACAATGTTCAAAGATCTTCAAATTAAGATCAATTCAGTGAGTCCCATGAATCATAATTAATTTTGCAAAGCACTTTGAGATTCTTAGGTGAGAGACCAGATAAAAGACAAAGCAACATTATTAAATAATTTAACCACTATTATTCTTTCAAAGGAAGATACAAGAAGGAAAATCTTCTGGGAACATGATAATTACAGAGACAATAATGGAGAGCTGATTAAGGGAAAAAGGCTTCCTTGTCCCTGAAAGTTAACAAAATCTTCCAAGAGCCCTCGGTGGATGCACGGTTGTGATTAACAGCTCATCATTTTCAAGACCTTCTGCCTCTGCCCGCTCAGCTCCAACAAACCCACATACCCAGACTCCCCAAAGAGCCTTTGTTTACATTTGAGAAAAGTTCTAAGGAAAACATGTGATGATTCCCACACTGTGCTGCTAATGTCACTTCATGAGACACTTTGCCAGAGAAGAAAGCTGCCTGGTAGAGGTGAACATGCTTAAAAGGAATAAGAAAACAACAAGGAAATATCAGAAATATCAGTTCTGATCCTTCATTAGGAAGCACAAAGCCAGAAAAGCTAGAATCTGAACAAAAAAATAAAGTGCTCATTCTCAACAAAAATACATCAAGTGTTAGGACATGACCTGTGACTCAGTATGTAGGTACATTGCAATGGTCCTAAACACAAGTTTACAGAGAACATGGCAAATGCATCACCTCTGGCCTCCATGCAAGGATAAATTCCTAAGGTGCCACATCACTTCGTATAAAGGTCAGACCAAGAAACACTCAAGCACTAATGTTGAAAGAACGGGTCATCTCTTAAGAATTAATTACCAGAGGGAAAGAATTGATGGCCTTTGGTGCTACCTTCAGCTATTAAGCCCAGCTGGCCATTAATCCTCAGAGAAGGCCCTGCGCTCGGGGATGTCACTGCTGTTGTAAAGCACAAATGAAAGAAACCAGACATGCTCAAACATCAGTGAAAGAAACTTAATTTAATGAATGATGCATTCTGAAAAGCATATGCAAGGTAGCTTAGAGAAATAAGTGATCTATGCATAATCCCCCAGCTTCCTTCCATAACCTCCTTTTAGTTAGGTTAAAACTAAAACTACAAATGGTGCCAAAGCTAGGCTCTGAGCCTGACTGGGCTTACAGATGAACGCTGTGATTGATATTCCCTTATCGTCAGTGTTCTTGATTAGTGCAATATAATTACAGGGTTTATTGCTTATGTCAGTGAAATTACAGGGAAAAGATTAGCAGCTAGCAGAGGGTTTTGCAGACATTTCCAAAGGTCTGTCCGCCCACTGACTAGTTGATGGAGTTGATATTTTGCTCCCCACCAAATTATTTGTAAAAGGGAGCTGGTCTACTTCACATGCCTTTCTGAGTGACATTTCCGGAACTGTCGTCCTTATGCCTGAGGTGATAATTCCTCAAATTGAGTTTGCATGCTGGAAAAAAATTCAAAAGCTAATCCTCATAGGCTGCTTGAAATGCCATCTCTGCAGGGACTCATCTCAGAGCAGTACTTCCAGAGTGACATGAAAGGATTAAGAGGTAAATAAGGGAATTGGGCACACTCCAAATTCAATTCATTCAGTTGTAGGTAAAACAAAATGTAAAAGTAATACCACACTGGGGTTAACAATGAGGAGTAAAATTTCTCAAGACGCAGTAAGCACAGTATTAAGCAACAGGAAGAAATATCCTAGACCAATGGTAAAGGGTCAGCTGGAATTTTGAAACACCTCTCAAGTAATTTAGTTTCTTAATAGATACCATTAGGTGATCTTTGCTGAGTCCTAACCTTTGATGTGATTCATTTTCAAAGTGATAAATTAAGCCAGTACTGTCTTCTCAGATAAAGAGAAGCAATGAACCTGAGGATGAACAGAATCTCAAATCTTTAAGGTGTAAACTTTGTATTTAAAAAAAAAAATGTCTAAATCTTATAAGTTTTACATGGTATTTTCTCATTGCTATAGTTTCCAAGTTTTATAGCAAGGTACAAGGCAAACATTTTATCCTAATTTTAAAGAGGAGGAAACTGCATTGCGTTAATTATTCAATAGTCCAGTGAAAATTAAAGAACCAAGATTTGAACCAAGAGCTTTCTGTGCCTACGTCCCATTCCCTTTCAACCATATTTCTTTAGATGTGAAATCTCAGTGTAGATTCTAAGTCTTCCTAATATAGCTGTAATGGGCATCTCTAGTCTCCTCAAGAATCCCTGTGTGTGCTCTGGTCACTATGACTTTCTGTCATTCTTTTAGTGTGCACTGCTTCTTCCTATACTATTTTTATCACCAGTGGAGATTTGATTTACTATTAGCTGTCTATGTTCCTCCTCCTCTGAAGAGCTTCACACAAAAGCAAAATTCTCTCTTTCTACCATCTGACCACCCACCTCATTATTGAGGCACTAACCTCTGACAAATTTCTTATCCTTAGTTGTGTACAGAACACATTCACTATTGAATTCTAAAGCTTTCTTCGTGAACATCTGTAATGAATTACTCGCATTTCACCTTTGTTTCCCATCATTACAAATCTTACAAGCCAGTTTCTCAGATGAATGAAGGCTACCATCTCTACTAATAACTTTCCTGAGTTTTCTGATTAGTATCTGTATGCCAACAAAGACCCACAGCTGGTAAAGTGAACAGATATGACCACTCCTAGAGCTTGGGTGAAATATTTCCTGATTGGATTATTTGATCCACATCCCCCAATAAAAATCCTAGCAACTCTAAGGAAAGCTGACCCTCGCCAAGACTTCACGGCTTGTCACTCCCTGGTGTAGTCAATGACCTGCATAACAATGGTACCCGGTAAAGTTCTTCAAAACAGGCCTCAGTCAATGACCAACTAAATGATTCTATGCATGTCACAACCTCATAGAACTAGGACCAAACTTGAGTCTGGCTTGCACTAAACTCATTTTGTAAAATGAGGTTAGAGGGAATCTTAATCTGAACACCTGAAAACTGCACTATCATACAGCTAGCCACTGACACAGCTAGTTAGTGCAGCTGAAATACATAACGTGGTGTGTGGCTTTCTCTAAGATATACCAATCTTGTCATGATTTTCCATAGTGAACAAAGTAGCTGAGAGAATCACTTTGCCAATAAAACTTGGTTGTCATAAGGGTAAACTGATGAAATTTTCTAACTCTGTCCTCTCTGGAATGTCTTCTGGAAAATAAAATGGCTTTGGTAGGAGGTTCAATCTTTTGGTTTGATAGTGCAAGGTTGTGGGCCTTCCTTAGGGACTATTGGTGTGAACCCCTAAGATAAACTCCATTACAAACTGTACAGGAAACACAAAGGTTATTCACCGATCTTTAAGGGAAATGGGACAAATTTTTATTGTTGTTTTTCTCTGTTTTGTAAACATTTTTGCACCATTGTGTGTGGACTTTCGAGCTATTTTTGTGCTAGTTTACATGCACATTACTCTGATAATGCTCACTATATAATAAAGCGTGGTCCCTCTTGCACCTATGCTGGTACAGAGTGGTCTTCTGCTGGTAGGATCAATTTCCATCAGTGTCTGTGCACAGAAAATAGATGGCTGTAGGCACAAGAGTAGAGCAGAGCAGTTTTGTTATGTGCATCCCTTTATCAGGAGGGCACAATTTCTAAGCTAAATAAGTTCTCAAGGATCCAGAGAGCTCAAACCAAACGTTTAGCAAGTTAGAAAAAAATTCCACAGAATCAGGACTAGAAGGAAAAGGAGAATGAGGTGCAGGAGGAGAAGGGAGAGGAAGACAGGCAGAAAGAGACCAGTTACTAGCAGCAAAAATGACTTAAGAGTGTGAAGAAGCAATTTCGGTTCTGAATTGGTTGGCATCTTAAATTTCACATTTATCAGATGTCTTGGTTACTTTTCTTTCGCTGCTAATGCAAAATACCCAATATCCAAAATGAAAGAAGGAAAGGTTTATTTAGCTTACAGTTTGTGGAGGTTTCAGTCCATACTTGGCTGGTTCTGAGGGAGAGTGGCACATGGCAGAGGGTAACAGTTCATGGTGGCAGCCCACAGCAAAACCAACCAGCAAAAGGGAGGAAATGATGGCAAAGAAGCCTCTTTCTACCTCCCTTACATTTTAAACAGGCTACCCCCATCCAGGGGGCTTAGCACTCACATAATCTCCATGCCCTCCTCTTCCACAGGCTCAAGATGTATACAAAGTAAGCATCCAGGCTTCCTGCGAGTCACTCAGCCAAACTTCTAGACTCCCCAAGTTGACACATGTATCAACCATAACAATCCACCCCTTATCAACTTGGCAACCAGATACACTTCTTTAAACCAGTTTCCAGATACAAAGACATTATATTACATTAGAACCATAACATTTCCCCCCCTTACTAAAGACTTGTACATCCCTTTATGTAAAAGGCATTTAGTCCATCTGCAAGTGTTGCCAAAGTCCTAACAGTTTCAGCATTGCTGAAAAGTCCAAGACCCAAGTCTCCTCCCAGATCTAAGGCAAACTCTTTAGTTACAAGCCCCCACACAAATGAAAAGTTAAACACTTCCAACATTCATTGACACAAAATAAACATTACCATTCCAAAAGGGGAATATAGAGCACTGGGACCAAAGCAAGTCCAAACTCCAGCAGGGATAACATTATGCCCTGTAATTCCACATCCAGCGTCTGAAGCAACCTGTGGCACATTGTGAGCTCCAAAGGGCTTGCATGAGTCCACCCCTATGGCACTTCCGGTCGTTACAGCCTCCATGGCTTCTCCTTTAGGCCCGCTTTGCTGCCTCCTTGCAGCTGTCCTCAGATGATACACAGTCCTGTCTTTTCTCAACTTCTGAGGTCTCCAGTGCATCTTTTGCTTCACACTCTCAGCTTCCCACATTGCCCTCTCAGGGGCACACTGCCTGGCCTTCCAAGCCTTCTGAAATCTGGGTGGAAGCCTCTTGAACCTCAGAACTCTTGCATTCTCCATGCACCTAAAGCCAAGGCCACATGGATGATGCAAAGGTCTGCTGAAACCTGGAGCAGTAGCCAAACTTTTCTCTCTCATGGCCTTAGGGGTCGAGTGCCTGGATCACTGGGCACTCTGAATCCAATTCTGAGGAGCAAATCTCTATGCCACCTCTATTCTGGAACCTGGTGCCGCCACTGCCACCATTCTGGAACATGGCACTCTTTGGCTTCCTTCTCAAGGCAAGGTCTTTCACGTTTACAGTTTTGCCACTGCAAAGGGTGGAGACTTGCTTCTTGTGATGTCCTCAGGCCATCTTTTCCATTCTCTTGTTCCTTCATAGCAATAGAGATCTCCTCAGCCTTATCTTTGCAGTCCACAGCTTTACTGAAGCTTCCTTTCAGGCCAAACTCACAACATTTTAAATCATCCTGCTGGGCTTTTTGCTCAAAGCCGCCAACAATAGCCATGCCACTTCCCCTACATTGGACTACCTTGAAATTTCTTTTGCCAGATTTATCAGTTCACTACTGCCCTTAATCTCAGTCTTAGGCTAAGTCTCTGGACATGAGCAAAATTCAGACCAACTTTCTGCCAAGCCATAGCATACATCATCTGGACTCCAACAACCAATGCAGTCCTTCTTCCCAACAGAAACCTCCCTAACCTGGTCTTTATCTGCAGGATTTCTATCAGCCTTCTGGTCTTCTGAGCTCTGACCAGAATCTCCCAGACAGAACAGCCAAAGGTGTTCTAGTGCATCTCTTTCAGGCAACATCCTGGAACCTTTCTAAACTCTTTCCACAAGCCATTTCCAGAGGCTCTTGAAGCACATGGTCAGGTATAGTAACAGCAACCACCCCATTCCCCTGGTACCAAATTCTGTCTTGGTTACTTTTCTTTCATTGCTGATACAAAATACCCAGCACCCAAAATGAAGGAAGGAAAGGTTTATTTACCTTACACTTTGTGGAGGTTTCAGTCCATACTTGGCTAGTTCTGAAGCAGAGTGGCACATACCAGAGGGCAAATGTTCAGGGCAGCAGAGCACAGCAAAGACAACCAGCACGTGGGAGGAATGGCGGGGAAGCAGCCTCTTTCCCTCCCTTACACTATAAACAGGCTACCCCCCATCCAGGGGGCAAGTAACTCTCACACAATCTCCATGACCTCCTCTTCTACAGGCTCAGGATGTATACAAAGTAAGCACCCTGGCTTCCTGCTGAGTCACTCAGCCAAACCTCTAGACTCCTCAAGTTGACGCAATGTATCAACCACAACATCATATCATAATCCACAGAAATATCAAACCTACATTTAAACACGTTAAAAGTTTAAGATAAAATGCTTGACTAACTTGTATGTATGTATTAAATAAAAGAAAAATAACAGCTAGGGAAAGTAATTCATCTTATTGTAACAGGTTAGCAAAATCATTTCAAAATTTGAGTACATTATATAAATAAAGGATATGGACTTTTCCACATGTCATTTGGCAAACTATATTTTATTATGTTTTCTTTAACAGGAAGCACAAAGTTAACAGAAAGGTTACTGGCAGGAAATTTAAATTTATTTCTGTGAGAGATTGTAGACTGATTGAGTTATCTCACCTGTCACCAGTTCTTTGAAATTCTCTTATTAATATACAGCATTAGCTTTCCCATTGCTGGGACAGAGCACCTGACACATGCACCTTCCAAGAGCAGAGGTTTATTACGGCTCCCAGTTTCAGAACTGTCCGTCCGCCACTGCCCAGCTTCCAGACAGAGCCGCCACTGTGAAGGGAGGTGGCAGGGCAGAGCTGCTCACTTACAGCAGCCAGAAAACAGACAGCAAGGGAAGGAGCTGGAGAAGGGGCCAGCGGCCAGAGAGTCCCCCAGGCCATAGCCCCACAACCCACTTCCTCCGGCCAGGTCCCACCTCTTGGTCAGCTATGAACTCAGCAGTGGGTGAAGTCGCTGATTGGGTCACGGTCCTCCCAGTGCAAACCCCTCCCCAGGAGCACCTTCACCCACTCAAACTGACAATCAGGATTAACCTGCACACACATCAGTGGTGCATACTAACAGGGTTCAGCGTGATATCTCCATACACGCAGCACTGTCATCAGTTTTTAGGAGAACATATTCACAGAAATGCGTATGTTTTATGCCCACCTCTCATGGGTGTTTTCCAAGTTGCTGATCCCCTGGTGAGTCACTGCCGGCTTTCTTTTGGCAAAGAAAAATCCTTTGCAATGTCACAGTCCCCTCTACTCTGTATATTGAATCTACTAATGAAATTGTCCAGATAATTCCTTTCATCCACAAATATTTCCATACGCCAGGTCTGTGCTAGCACAGAAACGTGTGACATGGTATATACTGATATCCCCCAGGGAAACAGCAGAAGAGCCACCTGTCCTGTATCGAGTAGCTTCCTCTTCCCACACGAGCAGCCTGTCTTTACAGTGCAAGCCAGCACCCCCAGGGCCAGCAGCCAGTACCCCCAGGGCCAGCAGCAAGCTTCTGTTCTTGCTGAAACCTGATGCTGGGGCACGGGGTCTTCCTTTCTCCATTCAGTCTGCTCCATAAAGGAAGAGCTGGAGAAACTTCCACAGAGACATTCTTATCTGGCCCCACTCAGCAAACCATGTATGTCTTATGGTTCTCTGTTTAACAAATGAAAACAGTGCAATTCGGCTCCACTTTCCTGTGCCTCTGTGTAAATTAAAGTCAGGCCAACAGCACTCCTTTCTATGAAAGCAGCAGGTCAAGAAGACTTTTAAAACCTTGTTCTTCTGGCATTTATTTTCAAAAAGAATAGAAAGGAAACAGCTCCAAAATGTGAAAGTCAAAATGCTTGTTAAAAACAAATAATTTTTCTGTCAACGTTTTCATAAGAAAAGCTTTGGTATTCAGGGATGTTTCTGCCTAGGAGTAGAAGGTCCTACAACCCTTCCAGTAAATACGTCCTGAGGGGAGGAAATGTATCTACCTAAGACCAGACAAATATATAGGGAAGGAAATTCTTATGCAACTCCCCAATATTTTCTCTGGGTGAAACCAGGCTAAAATGAACATCCAAGGTGGCCATGAAGAAAGAAAAGGGTGTACAACCTTCTCTTGCAGCTTTTAGAAGCAAAGGCATACAGCAAGACTTGGCTAGTCAAGTCTGTCAAATTGATTAAATGCTGCTGGGGCCAGGCAGAGGCCATCAATGCATAATGAGAATTACATCATGAGTGGTGGAGACTACGGCCCCCCCAAAGCAGAATGCAGGATCAAATTCTCTTCTGTGAACCACTACAGGAGACAGGTACCTCTTCTGCAGCACTAGTTTATGATCCTGGCAGTACATGATTTTCTACAGACATGGGATAAATGGGTTTAAATGAGGATTTATGAAATAAACCCAAAGTGACCTTCTTCCTTCCCACAGTCTGCCTAACTCAGTGGTTTCTTGGCAATCCTGGGTCCCAGAAATGTGTTTTGTGTGACTTGCGTGTCCCCATGGAGAGAAGACTATCTCGGTGGTCCCACTCTGCCCTGCAAACAGCAGCTGCACACACTTGATTCTCCAACCCCATTGGACATCACTGTATCAGTCAGGGTTTACTAGGGAAACAAATATAACACAAGGTATAGGAACGTATAAGAAATTATAAGTTTGGCTCACGATGGTCAGCCACAGAGTTGGATGAGGAAGTGCGCAGAGGGTGTGTGCACACTGGAGATTGAAGAGCCCAGCCCCAGGCCTGGCGCTCACTGCAGCGTCCGTGCAAACCTATATCAGGATGCTGACGGCCCTGTGACAGAATGCTGAAGAATCTACAACAAAAGCCAGAGAGCCACCATCAGAAGGCTGAAGAGCCCCAGGTGAAAGCCAAACAATCTGCACCAGGAGCCAGCGGCTGACCACGCTGAAAGCGAAGACTGGAGCTCCTCCAAAGAAGTGGGGCCGTTGCTTTGACTGCGGTTGACCATGTGGTTCAAGAGTTAGGAAGCGTTTGGAAAGGTTCAGAGATGCTGTCTGAAAGAGTAGAGCTGGAACGCCTTCAGCTCTTATCTATGAAAGATTCTGGTCAGAATTTAGAAGACCAGAAGGCTGATAGAAATCCTGCCAATAAAGACCGGGTCTGGGAGGTTTCTGTTGGGGAGAAGGACTAAATTGGGTGTTGGGCTCCAGAGGATGTTCGTTTTGGCTTGGCAAAAAGTTTGTCTGCATTGTGCTCGTGTCCAGAGACTTTACCTGAGACTGAGATTAAGGGCAGTGGACTAATTAATCCGTCAGAAGAAATTTCAAGGCAGTCAAATGTTGAGGTGGTGGCATGGCTATTGTTGAGGACTTTTAGCTAGATTTATCTTGAGAATCAAAAGGCTGATGGGTCTACGACAAAATACTAAAAAATCTACCACAAAGACCAGAGAGCCTACACCAAAAGGCTAAAGACTCCTAGGCAAAAGCCAAACAGACTACAGCAACAGCCAGGAGATGACCAAGATAAAGGCAAAGGCTAAAGCTCCTTGGAAGAACCAGCAGCCAGGTCTTTTTCTCATTTCCCTTTTTTATGCAGCCCACTGGCCCTGAGGGGCTGGAGATGGTCCTCTACACCCACACCATCTGTACACCCTCCTCTTGTACAGGCTCAGGATGAACACAAAGTAAGCGCCTGGGCTCCCTGCTGCGACACATAGTTAACCTTTAAAACTTTTAAAATTGACACAATGAACAATATCCCAAAAGGGTAAGGACATGTACTTTTTACCCCAAGATATAAAACTGCTGAGTCACTTAGCCAAACCTCTGGACTCCCCAAGTTAACACGATATATCAACCATAGCGATCACTAAGACAATCCCCAATTTACAATGGTTCCACTTGCAATTTTTTTGATTTTGTGAATCCATTTTCAGTAGAAACCATATTTCAAAACTGATCCTTTTCTAGGCTGGTGATACCGCAGTCTAGTGATCTTTCTTGTGATGCTGAGCCCCAGCAAGGGAACCCCATCTCTCAGTGAACTGCAGGATTATGAGGGCGAACAACCCATATTCTAAAGGGCACTGCACTCTTATGCTATGCTGTTCAATAGGTTAGGTGCATTCAGTGCATTTTCAGCCTAGGATATTTTCAACTTTCAGAGCAAGGACCTCTCCAGGTTCCAAAAGGAATGTATACCCTCAAGACTTCTTGAGTCCCCTCATAAGTCTTGAGGAGGATTCCTGGCTCCCCACTTGAGCAGCTCACACTGGACCCCAAAGGGAGGATACAGTCTGTCTGTCTGTCTGTCTGTCTGATTCTGGTAAGACCCCTGGGAGGCCCCCAGTTAGTCTGCTGTCAGTTCTCCCACCTTGAGCAGAAGGGGAGTCTGATCAACTCTCTGTAGTCAAGGCTACTCTCAAGGAAAGGGGCTTGGACTGTGTAATCTGAGTGCCTGCTAAATGATTGTGAGTGAGTGGACCAGACAGTGTAAACAATAGGCTGCTCTGTCTGTGCACCAAGACTGGAAAACACTGGTGTCAGTAGATCACAGGGGAGAAGGAACTGTTTCTCCTGAGACCTCTTCAGCTTGGAGCGTAATAAAATCTGCTTTAGATTCATTAAATACTAATACCCCTAAATCTTCTGTGCCACGAAAAATATGACAGCAATGGCAGCAATAGGAGCAGGACCCATGCCGACAAAGATGGCTTCTCCCTCCCAGCTTCCCTCTGCAGGGAGGGATGTGATGGGGCATGCCTATAGTCCCAGCTATAGAGGACACTAAGATAGGGGAAATGCTCAGTTTTACAGTGCTTACTAGAGAGATCAAGAGATGACAAGCAAAACATAACCCAATAAGAAGTCACTGAGGCTGTATGAGTTATTCTAAGGCCCCTGGATTATAAAATATATACAAATATTAAAATCATTGACATCAAAACAAAAAATAAATAAAAGTACAATGTTAGATCTACCTGCCTCAGCCTCCCAAATGCTTATAAAACACATCTTTTGGGAGATAAAACACCTACTTTAATTCCAATAGTTGTATATGGACCTCGATTTCCTAGAATGTTGTATTAATTGAGAAATTAGGAAATTAATTGGGAAATTAATTGGGAAAGAGTATCTAGTGCCTAAAAAATTAGCATAATTAAAACACTTTCATTTTCTCTCACTCTCTTCCTAAAGGTTAAAAGTAGCCATTCAGGTCTTTTGGTTATTTGTTTCTCTTTCTGTTTGGCAATACAGCCAGAGTCAGTCATAACATTTGTCTCTAGAGATATATTTTGCTAAAGATTAGAGATTCACTCCAGAAGAGCTCTTGGATCTTAATTGCTTTTTTGCACTTGAGATGGTTAAAATTTAGTTCCTGTGCCATCCTTAAGGTCATTCTTCTGTCCCTTCTGCACTGTCCTGCTCTAGAAAAATAACACAGTTTGCAACAGTGTTTGATCCAAGGCAATCCTCTTCTCCATGGCCACTAAATTTCAGGACCAAGTTTCCAGAATGGTAAGTTTCCACCCTGGGACCCTTCCAGAGTAAAGCTGATCTTCACTTATCTCTAGGTTATATTCAAACACTCGTCTAGATTTACTCCTGTAGCTCTAAAAAAAATAAGTACACAAGTTTTAGTCCAAGTTTATCTGCCTTTTGGTCCTTAGGCAAAACTAAAGATTGACTACCCTCACCCCTTAAAAGGATACTGACTGGTTTTTTATAGCGCAGGACAAATTGATTGATTTTTTATTATAACACATATAAGTTCATTGATAAAAAATTGCTAAGAAGATATTATAAATTTAATAACAGTTTTAAACTAAAATGTATTTAAAAATATGCAAAGTCCCAGTTCCCAGAGGACTTTCTTATCATGATTTCTCTCCAGAACCTCTTGTAGGCTGGCCACTGTTCTCAGAAATAATCTCTTTCTACACTCAAACCTTGCCTATTCAACCCCCTAGATAATTAAAATTACCTTTAATAGTCTGTCTCGTTAGAAAAGACAATTACATATGGCTATCAAAAGAACAACTTGAATATTCCCATAAGATAAACTGTCTTTCACAAATATAAAAGGTTTCTATTCCTTCCAAATTCTTCTTATAAGTGATCTCTACTAATTGACCTATAAATAATTCTGACTAGACAACTTATAGTTGCAACCTTCCAGAATTGTAAAAGAGTTATTATAATTCAATTTGGCCAAAAATATATTTGAGTGCACTCTGACTTTTTATAAATAGATTTGTCATGTATATTTGTTTATTTGTCTGCATGTCCAATCTGTAAACAGCTATTTTATTTGAGCTCAACAAATGTTTTTTCTTTTACATTTTTGGACTTTTGAAGAATTTGTCTGTAATTTTACTCATCTTATGAATAAATGTCATTAAAATTAAAGGTATGCTTCCACCTAAGTTACCAGATCGTCAAAATGATGTTAAAATTGCTTTTATAAATGTAATGTATATTGCTGTTTATATACCATGATTTGAGTCTCTCAATGTTCAAATATTGTGTTAGTTGCTGCAATCTTGTTTTCATAAATCATCAAAAATTGTTACGACAATTAAATAAAAATCTCTGAGGGTGGGGGAAAATGGTTGGACAGGACTCTATCTGATAAACAAAAAAAGCTGCCTGTAACAAAAATTATCCAGTTCTCATTCATTAGTAGGAGTTCCCAATAAACTCCCAAACTCCATAGCTTTATAAGCGACACCCCAAAAATGTTGTTCAAAGTATATTATTGTGATATGTTTACACTGGTATCATCAAAAGGTTAAGTTTCTAGAAATAAGAAAATAATTTTTCCTGATTTAAAGGTGCTCTGGTTTAAAAAAATATTAAAAACAAAGGTTTTCATATGACCAAGGCAATTCATTGTTACCACTCTCATGGTGAAATAAATGTATTCATGGCTTCAAATGGAAAGGTCTTCTAAAATGTAAAACTTGTTTTCGTGATAAACATTTTCTTTCAGATTCAGACATCTGTCTTTCTCCCATGCTCCAGCTACTTGCGATTATAGGTTCATGCTAAGCCAACCTAAGGTAACTAGTCAATAATATTTTTAACAAAACTTACATGATATGTATATGTTTTGTATGTGCCACTATACTTAGGGATGCCTAGACATTATGCAGTCCAGACAAGGTCACACACTTCAGTAATATCCCATTAAAGGACAACAAATTAGGTAAAAGATTCTTATGTACCAGATAGAACTGATTAACTTAAAAAGGCTATTTCAGGTCAAAACATTTATGTATGGCTTTTAACCTCAATTTTCTCTGTAAAACTATGTAACTGTTGTCTGTTAACATTCTCTGGGATTCAACTAAGGGAACATCCGTGGAGGATAAGAAATAACAGTTCGTTGGATGTACTTTATATTTCAAGGTGCGTGATATTCAGATAAAACTTTTACTAGTGAAGCTCGTTGTTCCCACTGCAATGTAATGGTATTACCTTCTCTTTGGATGTTCACTTCACAATAGCTTGAAGCAGTTAAGATGAAAACTATGCCCAGTGTCCCCTAACTGGAGTTAGGGATAGCTCTTCAAAAATATAAACAGCTAAATTAGTTACAAATACTACAAGTAGTTAGGCAGGGGTGGGTCTTCAACACAAAAGATAATTATGGCCAAAGACATTTATTAAAGTCAGGCTTAGACTAAAAGGCAAAAAAACCCTTCAGTCCTGGAGCCCGTGGCTGAGACCCCTCCATGGCCCACTCATCATTTCTTTTCATTCTGTTAATGGGACTTTACATCCTTAGTTGGTTAACACGTTTTGTGTCCCAGTACCTGGATTCTGCCAAACTACAGATGTTCCTTATCCAGGGTTCATAAATAGCCCTGGGGTCCCAAACAAACCTAGTCCCCTATTCAGTCTTAAACAAAACCTAATTTAAACAAACACAGTGTAGACAATTATTTGTCTAGATACAAATAATAAGGGAATAAAGTGGAAAAGGCCCTTTTATTCCATTTTTATTCTTCCCACCTGCCACATATAACACGGTCCTCTCACTTTTTACTCATGGATGCCAGTGATTCTCTGCCTGGTTCTTCATCCACGCTGACATCTTGGGCACTGTTTCCGTTTCCCCTGAGACTCATCTGTTCCACAAAGTCACAGGACCTGCCTTGCCCTCTCAAAAACCCTGATTCTTGTACTTCCGGCCTATAAAAAGCCTATAAAAAGCCCAGACCACGAAAGTGCAGGGCCTGGCTTTCTTTGTTGCTGGGAGCAAGCCTGGCCCGGACCATTGGTGTAAAATAAAGCTGTTCACTGCCTCAAAATTCTGGGTGTTGTTTCAGTGTTTCTGCTTGCCGTATCCCTAGGAGGGACTCTCTGTGCTTTTTTCTAATTTCTGGTGGCTCCACTTGGCCTCTGGCTACAAACTCTGGTCTCTGCTTCAGTTGTCACAAGGCCTTCTCCACGGTGTCTCTTTTCCCTCCACATTTCTCCTAGAAGGGCACATTTCCTAAATCGTTTACCACTGGATTTAAGATTCATTTGAAAACTCCAAAAGGACTTATCTTGATATTCTTAATTTCATGTGGAATGACATTTTTCCAAATAATGTTATATTCACGTAATTTGGGAATTAGGATATGGACAAATTTTTTCAGAGTTACCATTCAACATTTGACTAGATGAGGATTATTTGGTAATAAATTAATTTTAAAAGCAATCTTGACAAGTCTGAGACAACAAGTGAAGGTTCTTTTTAGAAGGACAGACAGAACATCAGCGGTGGCTTGGAAGTCAGAAGCAAACAACCAAAAAAGAAGAAATTGATTATTTTCCAGAGTCAGTTGGTGATGGAGCTTCCAAAAGTAATTACAAAATCACCTAAAAAGTAAAAAGTAGTCCTATAACCTCACTCAGCCAGCTCACTAATGCACTGGTTGGTAAGACTTTTCTGGATCCTATTTTTCTTCTCTCACTGGTGCCATCAATAAATTGGAAAAGAGAATTTGAAGTAAGGGAGAAAAGAGAACTCATAATACCTTTTTCTAAGGCAAAGATATTGATGCAGGCAGTCACTGGGGAAGAACCTCAAGAGTCCAACCTTTGAATAAGATTGAATAAATAATGGAGAGTTAGTCAACATATAAGATTTGAAACTCTAGCCACGTATAATGGTGAACACCTGTAATCCTAGCACTCTGGAAGCTGCAGCAGGAGGATCACAAGTTTGAACCCAGCCTGGGCAACTTAGTGAGACCCTGTCTTAAAACTTTAAAAATTTAATGAAAGGACCAGGATATAACTCAATAGGAAGGCCCTGAATTCAATCTCCCAACCAAAAAAAAGAAAATATTTGATATTAAAAGTTATGTTTCCCATCTTAAAGTGATAACAGGATTTTATATTTTCTAAAAATAATCAGAAAAATGCTAGGAGCCCCTAAAATCTCATCCAGACTACCAGCAAGACCTTCCTCCACTGAGAAAATTTGAAAGAAATAGGAGACATTTAAACAAAACAATTAAATTCTGACTGTCTTCCACAAGTCTTCATTGGTTAAGCTGTGAAATACATGCAGAAACTGTTACCTAAGAGTATTTTTTGACTGAGAACATTATTAAGATGACCAATGGTGTTGATTTATGATTGGATCAGAATTATTGCCCCATCATTTGGAAAGCGAAGATGAGAATTACATTCAGTTTACTCTGTAGACCAATACACAGCTGCGCTCCAATGGATATTCAATGAAATTTGACAGCAGTCTCCCATTCATATGCATGGAGAAGATCAACCATAATTAGTGTGTTGAAAGATACATTTTGGCCTCGCCTTGGGTGCTCTCCTCTGTGCCACAGGCTGACACTGTGCAGAATTATGTGCACTGAAAGCCCTGGTTACTGGTTCTGTTGCCCTTCCCGGGTGTGCCTTCCCTTATACACTTTCTGGAGTAAATCCTGAAATAAACACTATTTGTCAGATAATGACAGAAGAATGCATTTTTCCTCTCTAATTCACTGCAAGAGGCATGTTAGGGTTGCTTTTGCTACAGCCCTGCAGTCTGTGCTGAGTGGTATGTGGTCTTTCTGTTGTCACTTTATCAGGGGAATTCTCTCTGTGAAGGGTCAGAATTTTCCTACATACTGTGACAAGATAAAGTGAATTTTAAATGCATTTTTCCTCAGATAATCATTTCTGGTTTTAAATGAAACATTAAAATTCATCTCCCTTTATAAGAAATATGGATACCATGACCATTTCTACTCAATAAACATGGCTCCAGCAGAAAACAAACCCAGAAAAAATCTTAAGAGAATGACCACACAATAGCTTTCCACCCAGTATCATTATATTGCATTACATTATTTAGACAATTGAAAATTCTATTAGTGAACAGCTATATGTATGTTTGTGGATATATGTTTTAAAGTTTCTATTTCATAGAATATTTGGTGCTTTAGGGTTGCTCAAAGTTCAAAGCTTAAGAATGTAGAAAATTTGAAATATGAACACATGGAAAGCTTTACTTTAATTAACCTTTAAAATATATTAAAAACTTTTTCTAAATATTAAAATATGCTCTCCTAATGATATTGCTTTTGACGGTATCTAATAGTTAACTATGTGTTCCCCAGAAAAAAACATGGAAGCTCAACTGTTTCCCAAGTTATTTACTATAACATACAACAAGGAGGAAAATTTGGTCATTAATCAATAATAAATATTATAAACACCACCTGTGCAAGTAGAGCTTGTATACTAGAACTTTTACACATGAGACACTGATAAGATTCTCCATATAAAATATTTTTAAAATACTGGTTAAGAGTGTGTACCTTTCTATCTCTAAAAATGATACCAACAGTTGTAGGTCCTTACTCTGCATTAAGTGCAGACTAAGGGTTCAAAATGCTCTGTTGCATTTAATCTCCTCATCAGCCAATGAAGAAGGCCCTCAAATTCATACAACCAGCTAGGGGCCAAAGCACAGAAGATTTCTACATTCCCCCTAGGTCCCAGTCAAGGGCAGTCTAGTTCATTGCTCAATTTACTAAACCATTACCTCTTGCAAAAAGAGGGAGGTATTAATTTATTTTTAAAGAAAGTGATTATTCCTCCAAAGGAAAATTAATTACCCTCCAAGTATCACCATCTGTTTTAATGTTTTCAAGCCTAAACTCTAAAGAGAGGCACAGTAACTTTAATATGTCCCCAATGGTAGAGTCCAAATGACTTTTGTCATTAAGACAAAGTAGAATCATCCTGCATCCAGAAATTGAGAGTAATAGTATATGTTGTCTCTGAAGCCTATGAAAATATTCTCTTAGTTCACAGCAAAACTACCTTTTCTCTAGAGAAATTCAGAGAACTGTAGAAACGCACACTCACCATAATGCTATGGAGAACCAGAGGAGAATCTGGAAAGCTACTGGTTTCTGGAAAAATATTCTGTAAATTTTTTTCATCTCATAGGGAAAAAGTTTATGTGTCGACAGAATTTTAGCATATATTCACCATATGCAGTCATGGTAGTTTACAGAGATACACTGGTGAACAAGGGTATCTTCTTCCTGACGCTGATGAGCTCCTCGACTGCCCTAAATGGATTTTCTCCACTGAGCACTCATATCAATCATATGAAATAAGAATTATTATATTTCACAGATGCAAAAACAACTACTCAGAAAGGTTAATGTGCTCAAGATAGTTCTAACCTGTAAATGTTCTACTACAGTTGATTTATAACTGCTATTGGTACTTAAAAGTGAGCACAGAGATAGTGGAAAGCAAATGATTATGACTTTAGTAAAAATCAGTCCTAATTATGTTTATGCAAGTCTTAGAGCTGATATTTGATCTCCAGCATATCTGAGTCCAATCCTAGGCTCTTAACAATCCAATACTGTATGTCTTTTATACATTCTAATTTTGAAACAGTCTTATCATGTGTCATTCTGAGTAATTGCAATTTAATAGGAATTTTAACAAGACAGCACAAAGAATTCCTGAATATCCTTCATCTTAATATTATCATTTTACATTTGTAAAATCTAATAAAACAGCACTGATACATCACTACAGCAACATTTCTCCATCAAAGCCCTTTTCCTGTTCCCACATGCTATCTAGGATGCCATACTGGGCTAGTTGTGCTGTGTCCTGAGTGCACCCTGGGCTGTGATGCTTTCTCAGACCTTCTTTTTTATTCATGAACCAGACAGTTCTGAGTAGTACTGGTCAGAAATTGTGTAAAATAGCCCTCAATCTTGAATATTCTTTTATTCTAAAATTCTGTCTTAGTGCAATATGAAGCAGGTCAGTGGACTTCTAAGGATTATCCAGATCCACAAGGGCTTTAGAACAAAAGTGAGGTTTAAAAAAATACTAAGAAATAGGATGCTTAAATAGGATAAAAATGTGGGCCTTTCTACAGTGCTGGAAACCCTCTACTTCATCACAAAGACACAGGCCCATATGAGCAACTTTGCTTCCCCAAACCCATATGGTTTAACAATTCTAAAAATGCATTCTGTCAGAACACGTAAGTAAACAACACTGAAGAAAATGTAGCCAGTTTCTTTATTGTTAGAGAAGGGAATTAGAAATAAAAAGAAGGAAAAGAAAAACAGAATACCTGCAGAATTCTCAAAGTTAGAGCAGCCAGAGAAAGTCCAACAGACCTGACCCTCAGGTCAGATTCCACCGTGGCTGTATTTTGTTCACAGTGTTGGCCTCACACATATTTATGGTTGGTTTCGTTTTGGGTTTTTTTTAATAGGTAACAGATTTTAGAAGGCAAAGCTTTGTTTTGGCTGAGCCAGAGGGCAGCCAGCAGCTAGAGGAAGGAAAGCAGGTATGACACTCCCTGCACTCGCCCGTCCTGTGCCACACTCAGCCCTGGACATTTGCTCCACGTGCTTCCTTTGCTGCACAGGCTGCCGTGTCCCCAGGTCGCCTCTGCCCTCTACTCTCACCCAGTTCCTTGCCTTATCTGGATTATCTTCTTGTCCTTTTAAAATTCAGGAAGGCCTAAAATTTACTAACTAGTTAAGCATTCACTAACAGTTAAACCTTAGCTAAATGAGACACTTCTCTGAAGCTGAGAAAATGCTGAGAGGACAGTGACTGCCATGGAGAAGAGCATAAGCCAACGAGAGCTCTGCACAGCATCAGCCGTGAGAGAAGTATTCTCCATAGGATGGATTTCCGTGTGTGACAGCTGCATGGCTTCCTTCTGCTTGGCCCTTGCCAGGACTCCTCATGTCAGAAAAGGCCTCACCGGGAAACTGGCATAGAGACAAACCAAGCCAGCTTTTGTGTGTCATATGTCCTTGCTCAGGAAGGCGAATATCATAGGAAAAATAATTCTCCTCCACAAGTCATCTAAATTTGCAGAATGGAAGGGATTTATAATGATGTCAAGTTGCTTTTTCTGCTCTTCAAGAATCAGTAGGAATAGTTTCTGTGACATCTCTCTTTGAACACCCCAAAGACAGGCCATTTGTTTTTGATGTGCTCCAATTTTTCCTTCCCCACTGGTAGGCCAGAAAGGCACTTGTCTAAATAAATGTATTTTACTAGAGATAGGAAGAGGAATAATTTCAAACCATAAGTGTTTTAAGGCAAGTAAATAGTGATAAAGGAAAAAATTCAATGCCAAGATATTCTTTCCATTCTTATAGGAGTCCATGCTCTTTTTGTTTAACTAAATAACTTTACGGGTCTCAGACATGCAGAGGAAACAAATTTGGGGCATAGAGAGTGGAGAAAGCTGAACCGCTCCGCAGAAGGAAGTGTGGAGCCTGAACTCCCTGGGGCATTCCAGGAAAGGAGGGTAAGACAAGCCCCACACATAACAGAGGCGGGGTCCTTAGTCAGCAGTATGCACTGAGACCTCCACTTGGGGAATGAGGAATACAGGAGTCTTACAATTCACCAACACAAGTCCATAGCTTAGTTCTGCTACCTACAATTGTCCAGTACCTGTGGCCACTCAGACAAACAGTCAAGAAGCTACCATGTGCTCACCAGAGTCAGCAGCAACAAAGTCAGGGCAGACACAGGGGAGCTTTAGTTCAGAGCCGATGGTAAGCAGTCAAGGAAGGCAACACATTAGAGTCAGGTCACCATGAAAGCATAGCCTGTGTGTAATCACACACAGAAAACGAAGAAATGGCTCCATCTTACCTAAATCCTAAAGGACAAGGCGACCAGAGCTCACATTTTGGTTACAAATACATTACTTTCTCTGTACCTGAACTGGTGCAGCCAAACACTTGGGAGCCTTAAATCTTCTACTGCTGTAACCATCTGCTTTCCAACATCTTTCTGCACCTTATTATTTTTATACCTGAGTACTTCAAACTTATGTAAACTAGTAAGTCTACTGATCAATGTCATGTACATTAATTTCTAGCCCTTCTACTATCTCCAAAATCAACCCAGGGCGAAGTCTCAATAGATTCATATTCATGCATTTAAATAGTTAATTTTTCTAGGATGCGTATAGCTGTTAGTGCTTGGATAGTCTCATTTGCAGTGTCCAGGAAAAATCAAAGCAGTGATTTCCTTAAAAAAAAAAAAGTCAAGGAACTAAATACTGACAGCACAGAGTGAAATGCCACCATCTGTAGACAGTAAAATCTATTCTACCTGAATAGCTACATGTCAAAGAATCAATGCCTGTCCCATGAGATGAGCAGGAACTAGTGCGTGAAGAGCTGCATTTCAAGATTATTAAGATTGCTAAGTAATAATTCACAAAACACTGAACCCAGAGTTGCAGTCTTGCATCTCTCTCAACATTCAGTTCATGAAAAGGAACTTTGTCCTTGCCTGACAAGTTCAAATTTTTGCTTCTGTGCTCTGTGTTTCTATCCAGCTGCAGTTCATTCTCCTAACAAATGTATTTGTTCAGTAAATATTCACTGAATGCCTATCATGAGACAGGCACGATATTAAAATACCATAGCAATGCAACAGAGAATCCTGTCTATAAGGAGATTATAGACTGGTTTTAAATGATCAATTACCATATAGGGACAGATGCAGAGGGTTATTGCATATAAGAACTGTTTGTATTTCATATGGTTCATGTATATGGTACAAAGATGGTAAAAGAAATGAAGCTGAGCATGTATCAATAAGCTGATGATCTTGAAGAGCTCTGATTATGAGTCTTTACTGTAAAGTCAAATAAGTGATCACTCTGGACGGGGAACTCATTGAAGGATGGCAGGGCTGGAAGCAGGAGGACCACTTACAAAAGGATGAATAAGACAAATATAGTGAGAGTCAGATAGCAGAATGAGTGTCAATGACAACAAACAGGCAGATAAATAACAGGATTTGACCTATTGGATGAAAAGTTGTGAAATTATAAGAGGAGCTAAGGCTAATGATGAGCTTCCTGCATTGGATAAGTGAACAGACCATTTAGTGAGCTCTGGAGGGGAAAGTGAGCTTGGAGAGGAAAGTGCTGGTGAGTAGAGATGTCCAGTAGGCAGTAGGAGGGTTTATAAACTACTATCTTCTTGTTAAAAGTGCAGATTCCAACCATGCTCACTTGACAAAAGGCACAACTTACCCTACATGTAGTGAGACCGGGATGTGTCTGTGCCTCAGCAATGAGAGCACAAAGGGACCTAAATGCCTTCAAGACACTTTTGTACTTCTCATGTCTCTTCCTCTGAATCTTTTTAAAGTATGTCGTTTCCAAGATAATATTTATGCAGAACAAATCTCATCTTCCCTGATTTGTAGACTCACCGCCTCTGCTTGTATAGTGTACGTGAAAGTAAGCATGCTGCCTTCGACATCCAGACTCTGGACTCGAACCACAATCAGAGGTGATATTTGATATAATTAACAACCATACTTAGTAGATAAGTCCCTTCCATCACACTGATGCATACAACCTGTACCACTTCCTTGATGCCTCTCCAAGACCTCAAAGGAAGGTGGACCTAGACGCCCAACCTCAAACCCAAAAGTCCCAGAACACAAACTTACTGGTCAAACTTAGATCAAACTCTCATCTCTGTACAACTTAACTATGGTACAAGAAAGGATCATAACATACAATTGTGAATGGAAATGAAGGGCAACTCCAAGAAAATAAGTCCTCACCAGAAATTCCCTTAGTTAAATACTGAAGATGTGGACTGTATACTGAAGAAATTCCCTTAGTTGCATACTACACTGAGCTACAGAGAAAGGTCAACTTTTAGGAGCCATCAGCATGTGAATGGCAGAGATGCCGTGGAGGGGATGGAAACCTGCTATCATTTGAATGACTCGACCAAAACTCGTGTTGGGATTTAATGCTCATTATAAAATATTAGAAGGTAGAAAAAAGGCTATTATATATCAATTAAGCCATGAGGACTCTGCCACTAATAAATAAATGGACTTATGGATTAACAAGTTATCTTGTGGGTAGCTCTGTTATAAAAGCAAGCTCTCCTTTGCATGTTTCCTCTACCTCATCACATGTGTCATGACTCAATAGGAAGTCTCATAAATCCCAAGCCAATACTACTACCACGCTTTTGTATTTCCAGAACTGTTAGCTAAATAAACCTCTTTTCTTTGTAACTTATCCATCCTCTGATGATTTGTTATAGCAACATAAAACATACTAATACAGGATCATTTGGGGAAAATATGTACAGATGAAAAAAAGCTCAATGCAGAAGAGCTTTAAGAACTAACATTAATGACAATGAGCAGAGAAAACTTCACCTTGAGGAAAACTAAGAAACAATGAACAAAATGGCAGGAAGCAAACCAAAAGCACATAGAGAGGATATAGTGTCATGAAGCTGGGGGAAAGAAAGGCATCAAGAGGAAGCTTCATGCAAAATGTTGCGCAAAAGTTAAATACCCTTTGGAATGAGCAAGAAGAAGTCTGTGGAAGCAGAAGTAAGAGCAGTTCTGAAGAGCTAAAGAGACATGAGCCAGACCATTACGGGGGCAAGTGGAAAGTGGGAGCACAGTGACAGTGTGCCACTGCTGTGACTCAGAAGTTGCAAGTGCTTCTACTGCACAGGAGGCATTTTTGTGTATGTAGATGTATGACTAGTGAAATTTTCCGCAGCTGTGACTGTTTTTATTTACAAATTTTTGACACTCAGAATCATGAATTCTTGTTCTGTACCATGTGTTATGCAAATATGATTTTCTCAAGCTTATGTTCATCATGAATATACATTTTTCCTACCAAGGCAATATCAACTTTGGAAGAAGTATAGAAGTACCATATGTAGTAAAATCATAAAATGTATAAAACAATAATTCATCTTACTAATGTATGTGTCACTTCTCTTACATTGTATTTGACTTTTATATACCATTTATAAGTAGATGAGAACTTCTTCTCTGGAAACAACCTAAATTACCCGGAATACAGTAAGGTGGTCCTCTGACATTTAACATGTGAACAAGACCCTTCAAACACAATTTTCTATTGAAGACAAAATAGAGTTTGATGTAAACTGTGCATTCAGAGATTTGATATGTTCACAAACACAAAACTTCTATTTCTATGCAAAAAGTTGAACAGAGCAAAATAATGCTTTGGGGTTTTTAAAATTCAGAATTTAAGCCTTGAAAACTGTTTATGCCTGGTAATTTTAAATTGTATACCTTCTCTTCTATTTTTGGAGTAACTTAAGGAGAAAATAATGTTAGTTCTTTAAAAGTTTCATGGCTCGTTTTACTTTCTTTTGACTGTAGGATTAAATTTCCTTGATAATATTAGGCTAAAATGACATACATATGGAATAAATAGAAACCAAATTGAAAAAATAAAAATTTTCCCTCAGATGCCACACAAAGTCCAGTTTATCCAAGTGCAGAAGACCGAAGTCTCCTAAGGTGAGCCTGAAAATATTCTGGGACTGACAGATTGGAAGTTATGAATAATTGCAAAAAACATTTTTGCAAAAGTCACATGAAAATCCTATCAACTCAGTACAATTCATTTAGCCTTTTAGTGTGAGCCTAATAGGCAAATGCTCTGAGGCTCAATTTTCCACTGCTTCAGAGTTGACAGGGTCTACTGTAATAGAAATTTCTTTCTGGACCAAGTTATTTCAATAGAATAGTAGCTAATATTTCTGGACCACTTAGCCCCAATGCAATAGTTTAGAAATTTTTCTTCACCTGACATTAAAAACATTATTGTCATATATGCAGTCTTATATTTGCTAAATGATTTAAATCCAGACTATTATCCTGAGATTAATTTTGTTTGTGCTTTAGGTTTTACAAAGAATAACATCCTCAATCTAGTGAAATTATATGGAACATGTGACAGGCTTAGTATCTCATGACTGAAGTAGAGGGAGACATTTCCAGTCCTCAGGCACAGAAGTTTATACCTAATGAGTAATATTAAGTCCAAGTCAAAAGCAAAATATAATGAGCCAAGTAGTTTTCCCCTTTATGAGAAAAAAGAAATCAGTTAAACACAAAGGCTGCTCAACATTGCTGATTTGGGGTTAATCAAATGTTGAGTCAGTGCAACCTTACACCCTCGAGGAAACAGAGCCATTTCTCTGTGACTGGTGTATGCACCTCTGATACAGCAGATTGCCCAATATTCCCATCTTCTGCACTGTATCCCAGAGGTATAAGCATTACAAGAAATTTGTTCCTTCAAGTACAAGATTCATCTTATCAGTGATAATGATTTTATCTCAATTTATTTTAAGGTTAATTAGTATCTCCAAGAACTTTTGCAGGAGAGAACTTTCTTATCTGCAGTCTTTTGACACTGGTAATAACACAGTGTTCTGAGCAAGGCAGAAAAAGTGCAGTTGAATACTCCCAATGTGAAAAATAATAGCACAAGTACAAGGAGCGTTGAATACATTCTAGTGAACACATGACATGAGCAACATGAATCCCTGCATGGGAAATAAATAAATAAATAAACGGGCTGTGGGTGGCCTGATGGCTGTGGGTATGGCTGTGCAGCAAAGGAAACAAGGAATAAAGTTTCTCTCCAATAATGCCCTACAGAAGCTCTACAAATATATTAACAGGAATATAAACTGAATTATCTCTTAGGATGCTTATTGGAAGACTTTGTCCACATCCCCTGAGCCAAGTCAACAGATGCACAGAGGTAGGGTAATTTCAGAGAAGAGCCAGCCAGTTGTATAAGACACTGCTGATGAAGTGTTTTCTTACTGTATGATAAGGAAATCACCACCAGATTTCAAAGACCCCACAGGGACAGAGCAATGGGGAATCGATGAGTGTTTCTGAGCAGAAGAGTAAAAGGATCAGGAGCCAGTCGCATCAAGAGAGCCACGGATGGTAGGAGATTGTGGAAGGGACAGAACAGAAGGTCAAAAAGTGGAAGTTTACTTTGGGATATGCTAAATTAAGGAAAAATGTCTGATCATGAGTGTATGAGGCTTTCAATGATTTGCTTCTATTTAGGCAAGATACAAACTCTGCCGGTCTACTTAAAGCTTGGTCCATCAGTCTGCTCAAGGAAAAGAATCAAAGGAAACAAATTTTTAAATCTCAAAGGAAATAAATGGGAAAAAAGATAAATTGGCTACCTTGGCTGAATTGACCAATCAATTAATTCAAAACAGTCAACCTAACAGGACCATTCAATCTAGAGACCTATCTTTTCAGGGTTGCAGAAAAGAAAAGGGTCAAGACCTTTTCCTCCAAGGTTACTATTCTAAAGGATGAAATAATGTTTTATCAAACAATTAGATCACTCAGCAAAATCAATTACTGATTGTGTCCCAGATTCCTGGGAGAACTGCGTCATAAAAAGTGGTCCTTTTAAGTCCTCAAGGGCAAAGACACAGTTTTAAAATATTTTTTGACAAACCTGAGTGATCATTAATGCATGCTTCACAAAATGAAATGCTTTGATCTTTATATTTTCTAAGGGAATGAAAATTTATGGCAAATAGAACATTGCCTGATTTTTCTCATTTTAGGATAATTGTATTCATTTAATGATTCAAGGAGAGATTTTTACATTATTTCTCAAAAGGGCCAGTAGGATGAGTAGCTCTGTACTATACTGCCAGTTCTATAAAGGACAAAGTCTGAAATATATTTCCAAATATTAAAAACTTTTGATGCCAAACCCAGGAGGCACTGTTTTCTCTGTTTCTGGTAGAAGCTGCGAGCATTTGAAGTAGGGTCCATAAATTCCTGTTTCCTTCATAGTAAGAAAGTATCCATTTGCCATAAATACAGAAACCAATTTCTGATATTTGTGACCTTCTTCATTTCTATCAATTGTTAGATATAATAATAGATTATCTTCTGCTTTCTTTTGTCCACCTAACTGAAAGTGTGAAGTATGTTTTAACTGAATGAACCATGCCTAATAGGATGAAAACCTTGTTCTGCTGAATTTTGTGATGGATTTAGTGTCAAATGTTGCATTTCTGGAGTGAAATTTTCTCCTTAATCATTAATTCAAAACTGTTATTTCAAGAGTGACACTTTAGCACAGCAAGGGAGAGAATTAAAGTAGGAAGGGTCTCAGATCAAATTCTTTGTTTCTGCCAAAAGAAAACATTTTTTTAAAAGGAAAAAAAATAAATAAAAAAATAAAAGGAACATTTATGTCTTTGAATAATTCTTACTTTATGTAGTTTGACAGCCTTTGCCAAGTCCCAGCACTTCTCACTGTGTTACACTTAGCCACCTCACATACTTTCTCATTTCATGCATGTGACTGAAAGTGTTTTGGCTGTTTTCTCTTGAGGTCATTCTTGGTGTTAAAGGTTAGAGCAGATTTAGTTCACATGACCTACTCTCCAAAATTTATTTCATCTGTCTGATTATCTGCATACTATAAGAGAAGTACAATAAGGAAAGATTTCTTTCTTTTGAAATTACCTTTACTAGAAACATTTTACTTTGTGTGAGTGTGCACACATATATGTATGCATGCATGCGTGTATGTGTGTGTGAGAGAGAGAGAGAGGGATGGGGGAGGAGATAGTGAGTATATTTTTATACAGATATTGCAGTTTTGCAGATTCAACCAACTGCATGGAGAAAATATTCAGGAAATAAAGATTTGAGTATGTGCTAAAGGTGTATAGGTATTTCTCCTAGCATTTTCTGTACAATAAGGAATCACAACTATTGACATTTATATTGTTAGGTATTAGACATAATCTAGAGATGAACTAAAGTATATGGGAGGATGTGGATAGGTTAGAAGCAAAAATTATACCATTTTATGAGACTTGCACATGTATGGAACTTAGTACCACTGGGAGGGGTCCTAGCACTGATCCCTCCTGAATAAAAAGGAACAACTACATATATATGTGTATATATATTTCTCTATTGCTACCAGATGATTTGTCAACATATAAAGTTGGAGGTATAGTCATTATTAATTTTTGTAAGATTAACACATATATATTTATTTCTTTAAATAGATACAGATTCTTAGGGTATCTAACCTATAAATTTTTAGGCTATAAATAGTGGTACACAAAGCCTTTAGAAATTTATTACCAACATTATAATAACCTTCATTAATAGGATGAACCATGACCCATCTAAGTGGAGAGTCAAGTACGCTTGAGAACACAGGCCATCTCCATCAGTTTGAATGGTGAAACCCCCTTGCCTAGCCCAAGTTGTGTTCATAGAGGGTACTCAATAAGGGTACTGTTTTAACTGAAAAAAAAAAAAAAAAAAAAGACAGCAACGCAGGAATGTCCAGGCTTCCCTAGGTTGTGCTTCTGATCAGCTACATGAGAAATCACGGGATTTCTGCAGGAAACAGAATGATCTCTTTGGGCAAATATTGTGTAGCTGAAATTTGCTTAGTGGAAGCAGGATGCTTGGTTTAATGTGAGCCTATGAGGGACACATTCTCCCCATCTCCGTCACTTTCACGCTGCCATTCTCTACTGTTGCTACACTCCATGACTTTCCCGATTCCTTTACCTGCTCCTCTCCTGAACTCACGCTTTGCGTTGTATAACTCCCGATTATGCACCTTTTAAAAGTCCCAAACACTTTTCAAAGCAAGGGCTCACTATGTTTCCCACACTGGCCATGGACTTTTGAGTTCAAGCAATCTTTCTGCTTCAACTTCCCAAGTAGTTGAGACTTGGGGGCTCACTACCATGTCAGGCTCTCTCACACTCCTACTGTTTTCATTATTAGTGTATATTTGCAGCACATAGTAATTACGGTTATCTTGGGGAAATGGCACATATGCATATCATACCTCAATCGTTTTTACAACCCTTTCCATTCATACTACCCTGTCCCCTCTTCCCCACTTCCAAAACGTCTACCTTCCCATGTCCCACTCTCTCTCACTTCTTCTGCTCTTTATTTATATTTTGGATTTCTCGAGTAAGAGAAATCATGTTATATTTAATCTGTTGTATGATTTTTTTCGCTTAGAATTATGGTCTGAAGGTGCATCTGTTTTCCTACAAATGATTCAAATTTATTCATCTTTATGGCTGAGTAGTACTTTATTGTGTACAGGCCCCACGTTTTCTTTATCCATTCATCTGTTCTTAGGTGTATAGGTCACTTCCATAATTTAGCTATTGTGAGTTGTGCTCTGTACCTTGGCTATGCATGTACAATGTAATATAATAACTTCAACTCCTTGGGATGATACCCAGAAAAGGTACAGCAGGGTTTAAATGAAATTTCTAACTTTAGTTTTTGAAGAAACTCTACACTGATTTGTGTAGTAGTTGTGCTAGTTTACATTCTCACAAACACCATGGAACAGTTCCTTTTTCTCCACAACCTTGCCAGCATTTTTTACTTTCTGAGTCTTTCATGAAAGCCATTCTTAGTGGAGTAGGGGGAATCTCACTATTTTGATTTGCATTTCTCTAGTGGCCACAGATGTTGGACATTTTTTCACGTACTTGTCCATTTGTACTTCTTCATTTTAAAATGTCTATTAATATCAATTACCCAGTATTTGATTGAGTCTTTTATTTGGAGGTGTCTTTTTTTTAGTTCTTTATGTATTCTAGATACTAGTACTCTACCCAAGGAGTATTGGCAAAAATGTTTTCCCATTCTGTAGGTTGTCTCTTCACTCTGCTGATTGTTTCTTTTGCTGTGTCAAGGCTTTTTAATTTTGTATACTCCCATTTGTTGATTCTTCAAGTTATTTCTTGTGCACCTGGGTTCTGTTCTTCAAGAAAGTCTTTGCCTATGCCTATATCTTCAAGAGTTTTACCTAGTTTACCTTTCAGAAGATTTTGTGTTTCTCTTTTAATATCTTGGCTTTGGATCCAATTTTATTTGATTTTAGTATATGATGAGAGGTATGGGTCTAGATTCATTATTCTGCGCATGGGTAACCAGTTTGTCCAATACTATATGTTCAAAAAGCTATCTTCTGCCATTGTGCGGTGTTGACCATTTACATTGAGCATTATTAGTGAAAAGCAGTTGCTGAATCCTGTATAGTATTATCTTTACAGTGCTGGTTTGTTTACTTTTCTTTTTGTTTAACTGTTCCCTCAGTTAGATGCATTCTTTCCTTTGGTGATATTGGCCTCACCATCTCTGTCTAGGAGTCCTTTGAAAACTTTCTGGAATCATGATTTGTCAATCGTGAAGTTGCTTAGATTCTCATGGAAGTCCTTATTTCCCCACCAGTTTCAAAGGATTACTACACAGTATAATAATCTTGATTGGCAATTGTTTTCTTTGAGCACCCAATAAACTTCAAATTTCTCTAGCCTTAAAGTTTGTTGAAAAAAACAATCTGCTGTATTTCTGATATGTTGCCTTTATAACTTACTTGCTGTTTTTCTCTAACAGCTTTTAGGGCTGGAGATACAGCTCAGTGGAATAAGCACCTGCCTGGCAAGCACAAGGTCCCGAGTTTGGTCCTCAGTACTGAAAAAAAAAAAAATAGCCTGAGGCAGAGACCTGAAGTGAATGTCTGCCCTAATATCTAACAGCTTTTAGTATTTTCTTGTTGTGCTTGACATTTGGGGTTTTGTCTCTGATGGGTTTGGGAGAGGTTCTTTTCTGGTTGTGGCTATTTGACATTCTATATGCCCCATCTACTTGGATATTGAATTCCTTCCCTTGATCTGGACAATTTTCTGCTAGGGTTTTGGTGAATAAAACTTTCATAGCTCCTTCTAATCTATCGTTTCCTCCTATAATTCTTAGGAGGTTGTGTTTTGTTTTTGTTTGTTGTGGTTGTCGTTGTTGTCACTGTTAGGTCCAGTTCTCATGGTGTCTGGTTGCTTTTAGAATATGATGGAGTGCACGATCTACTGTATCAATCTTGTCCTCAAATTCTGACAGTCTATCTTCTGATTGGTCTATTCTGCCGCCCATACTTTCAATTAAATTTTTCTTATCCAGGATTTCTGCTTGGTTCCTTTTCATAATCTCTAAATTCTTCGCTAAAGGTCTCGTTCATATCTTGCATTGTCTTCTTTAATTCAATTAATTTGTGTTCCTTCTTTAAGCCTTTAAAACATTGTATTAATTAAATCTTTTATCTGTTTATTTATATCCTCATTAAGCTCACTGTACATCTTATGCATTTGCTTACTTATTTCTTCTTTGATCTCTTCAAATATTTAGCCATTTGGGTTTTGAGTTGTTTGCTAGAGACTTCCTCCACGTCAGTTCCTGGGGATCAGTTTTGGGGGAAGGAGGAGGTTTTGGAGGCGTCTTGATTCCTCATTCTCTCATGTTGCTCCTACTTTTGTGCTGAGGGTAGAAGAACAGAGCAGAAAACTCTGTTGCTATGGTGGCGTCTCTTTTGCCAAAGTGTTTCTCTGTGAAGAGACCTTGGCTCTGGTGACGCTTTGGTTCGTGCACCTTTCCAACCTGCTCAATGTATCAGGGTCATTACAAGGAGAGAGAAGCTACCAGATATATCAGCATCTACTGCACCAACCATGCATCAATCACATCATTTAAATCTTGTTATAAAGTTTTCATACGTCTTTAGCAAAACTAGAAGACAATGCAAGAGTCCTAGTAACCAGTAGGCTGTGATTAAAGGAGAGGGACGGAGGAAAGTAAAAAACCACACGGATAAAAACAATGAAAAAGAGGCAACAGCAAATGAAAGAAAAGAGTTAGGACCCCGTGACACAATGTTTTCATATCTGGAATGGAAAGGGGAGAAAAGGTGAACTCAGAGTTTATTTGAGAGTGCAGAAAAAAGGAAAAGGAGAGAAGGAAGTAAACTGAAGATTGAAGGAAGCTGTAAGAGCACAGCCATTGATCCACTGGTATCTGGGCTGGGGTATAGCTCAGCGGCACAGTGCCTGCCTGGTAAGCACTACGCCTAGAGTTCGATTCTTGGTACCAAAAAAAAAAAAACACTTAAAGCTTGTGTCTGAATCCTCCACACACAGTTTTTAGGGAGGGCTAAACTGACCCAACTGAAACATACCACAATAACTAAACCAATAATTAATTTTTATTCTCAATTTCAAATATAGAAACCTTTCTCATACACACACACATGACAGGAGAAAAAGAAAATTAACACACACATACAAAAACACAAAAGGAAAGAGTCCTTTCAGCAGTCCTTACATTTCACTCAGAATTTAACCAGTGTACCCTTCCCCTCAGCTCAAACACAGAAGGACCTGGTCTTGTAAACTTAAGGAGAGCTGTCCTCCAGCACTCCGTTGCTGTCACTTGCAGGTTGTGTCTGCCCACCGGTGACTGAGTAGGTCCCCTTGAAAGGACTGGTTCTCTGGCTGACCGCAGAGTGGAGGGGTGGAGGATGGTGGCAGGCTGCCAACATTGCTTCTCCTTCGCACTGCATGCAGAGCCCTGCTAGATCTCAGCTGTGCTCCTGTGGGCGTGAGCAGCCCTAGGACTGTTCTGTGACTGGACTCCTTCGCTTGTGCCTCAGGAGTTGGCATGGGGTCTGGTCAAGCTCCCAGTCTTCCACCAGTCTCTAGAGGGGCTTTTGTGATCTTCGTTCCCTTCCTTGCATGACAGTCCCTGCAACTGAGAGAACGTGCAGGGCAAAACCTTCTAGCCACAAGCCCCCTCTCCACCTTTCCACCCACACCAAACTGTGTCCACTCCTCAGAAAGAGTCCTATTCAGCCCTCAAACTCGGTGGCATTCAGGCTTCAGCAGAGGCTGAGAAATCAGTACCGTTTGTGGGGCAGCATGTAGGAGCTCACAGGGACACAAAGGCCAGCAGCTTTTGGTGGTCGGTGAGAGAGATTCTGTGCTGGCACTGGCTCTACAGCACTCGGAGAGTGGGCAGCTGTCAGGATCCCGCAGGAGCACAGCACTCGGGGGCTTTGGCGGGGAGCAGTACCTTCCCTGGCTCTGTTCCTATCCGGGTCTTTTCTCCACCCTTGAGTCCCTCAGACTCACGGTCCCACAGACTCCTTCGTGTTGTAGGTCCCTTAACCTGCTTCCACGTCTTTGTTCCTTTGTGAACAGCGTTCACCAGCCCGCTACCCTGGAGCCCTGGTCTGAGGAAGCCTTCTCCTGCGACCATCTTGCTAGCTGGGCTCTGTCTCCTGGTGAGAAGAAAGTGAATAGTTGGGCACTGGGTGGTGGCTGCTAGTGTGTGCCCTTTGCAGCAGCCCGATTGCACCTTCTGTGCTTGGCTTTCTTCCCTTGGGGGTTAGATCTTTCCCAAGACGGCACATCTGCAGGAACTGGGGTGTAAGCAGTGCCTGCGGGGATGGAGCAGCAGCCTGCTTTCTCCACAGAACATGGCACGACCAGCGTTCCTCTGGTAGGCATCTCCTCAAGTTAGCTTCCCACATTAGGGTTCCTGCTACCGCGACTCCGATTTCTGGGAAGCATTTTCTGAGAACTGCTGTCTCTAGCTTACCATGATGTCTCTGATAATTTATCTTTTTTAAACAAAAACAAAATTGGACCCTTCCTACTGAGCAAGAAAGAAACCTTAATATTGCTTAAAGTGCATCAAAAGTTTATAAAATGACAATGCTCCCATTGTTTTATTTTATAAATTTGGGTATAAATGCCAGACATAAATATCTTTTTTTTTCTTTAACAAAACAGTGCACCCATCATTGCCTTACTATGCCATGGTGGTCTATCTTCTACTCACGGATAGAGTACTGGGTTAATTTAAACCACACTTTTGCACTGGATAAACTTAAACCACAGGTTACAGAATCTTAAATCTCACACTTTAGATAATATACATACACAATATTTTGTGTATTTCCTGTAGAAAACTTCCAAACATTTTGTCATGTTTGAGACACTAAACATATTCTTCCAAGCAAAATGAACTATTAGGATATTATAATTTGACGCAAATTTCCCACAAATAAAACAAAATAAGTTATATTTCCTTAGCTGAAAAGGGGGCCATCAGATAATTGCCAAACCAATATTTAGCTGAAGTTAGCTCACAGCACTGATAAGGAAATTGAAAAGTTTTCCATATCTGATATCAAAGAATTATAGAAACTTCTTTACAGTGTACATTAAAGTAATGAAAATCCTTCTATCACTGACCACATACATATTCAAGTAATTAATATAAGGCCATATATATGTGCTACCTTACCCCTTAACCATTTAGACTTAAAACATTTTTCCATGAAAAAATACATATTTTATTATGTATACATATCAATAGAAATTTTCAGAATCAAACATGTAAAACCCAGAATTTAAAATCTATTTTTATACTATAATAAAAACTTTTCAATTTTCTTGCCGGTGTCATTAACTAATTTCCTACATTTGACCCTACTAGAGTAACATGAAAAATTAGTATTTAATATCTTAAAACCAATAACATACCTATTCATTACAAAATATTCACATTTACAAAAAATAGAAAACATTCTTCCATTCTATCTGCAAGCCTCCTCCTTTGCTAAAGTGTTGTTTACCCAAAAAATGTGCTATTAACATTGAAACAATTACATTTCAAACACATCCACCAAACTGCATCTAAAGCACTTAGCACAAGAAGAGTCTAATTACTTATTTTCTTTGTTACAACGTCCAGAACAATACTGGAAGGCACAAAGCAGTTGTGCAGAAGATGTACCCATTGTGTCTATAATTGAAGTTGCAGACAGTGCTGTCAGGAGTGTATTTCTGACAGAATGCAACCGGTCCTCAGATAGCACAAAGAACCAAATCTCAATGAACCAAACACCCTATTGTTCTCTTTTGGCATTAAACTTTGCTCGCACTTCTTGGTATGCTAAAGATGTTGCTGGTCCCCTGGATGAGTGCAGTAGATTCCACTAGAACCAATCTATCACTGGGTAGAGTGTCTTCTACTAATGGAAATGGCAGGTGTCCAGACCTGCCCTGTTAGTAACATGACAGCTACTGTCTGTCAGCTACAAGGTGCTAAGCATGATAGTATTGTTTGGAATTGTTTGTTTTAACAGTTATTCCTTCCCTATTGTGCTGACTGATATACTGTGACAACTTTTCTGGTAAAGATTATTGAGAAAAGTTTTTTATGAAAAACAAAACAAGTATAAGTACACAGTTTAAAGTAATGTGCTGAGAGAAAATCCATAAGGAGAAACCAAGTAGAGAAGACTGTAGAAGAGGTTTTAAAATGAATAAGCAACATATATAAATACTTTTGGTGTATTACAGTGAAAACATAATTGGTTTTGTAGTCTGACTGATCAAGATTTGAAACTTCTACCATTTTCCAGTTGTGTAAACTTTGACAATCATTAAAATTCTGAATCTCGGGAATTTTTTGTTTCTTTTATTTGGGCAGAATGGTGGTGAGAATTGAATTAGATATTGCATAACACAGTCCCTGACACACAGTATACAATGAATGATACCACCAATTCAAACAGATCTACTGTCTGCTTAATCAACTGTTGGATGTAATACCTTACGTCAAAGATTTTATCTTCTTGGGGTTCATAGGGAGGAAGACGAAACACAGATCCTCATATGCTCCTGAGATGGATGTGCAAATACACAGCAGTAGAAAACCATCGGGCCTACACATACCACCTGGCTGGAGAGAGGATACATCCACCGCTGGAAGCTGGATATATTTGGAAACACTGACTGGACCAGAAGGGTGGCCAACCAAAGGTGAGCATGTAGGGAAGCTGGATGCCTCGTTGCTGAGCCTCAAGATGAAAGTGTACTGAGAGCTGGTGAAGGAAATTTGTCAGTGAAATTGCATAGAGGCTGCAGAAACATAAACAATCATTATTCCAAGGTGGGACAAAGACCATCACAATAATGCAGCCTATTAACAGTGAAGGCTGCAGGTGTCAATTACCAAGACAGAACTGGGGAAACTGGGCAAACCCGCCTGCACACTGGAACCGTAACCTAGCAGGGCTCTGGTACATGGAGAGAAATATCTGTAGGTAGAAACTGCAAGGACTTTCTACATTGTGAAATATTGATACACAATCTGAGAGGGTGAAACAGAGGATCACAAATTTGAGTCTTGCCTGGGCAACTTAAGTAAACCCTGTCTTTGAGCACAAGGGCTGAAATGTAGCTCAGTGCAAAGGCCCTGGGCTCAATCCCCAGTACCCTCCCCAAATTACTGCTACACAAGAGCACCAGATTGGAACTTCAGAAATAGTCTGCAAAGGCATCAAGAGAAGTTTTCTCCTGATTCACCAAAGACTTTGTACAATTCAGGCAACTCTGAGCTGGAGTGCATCAGTCGTGGTATCCAACGCAGCAGTGCAGCACTGATGGAGAGAGACCCTGGGGTCTGAAAGGAAAGCAGCAGGACTGGGAAGGAGGGCAGTGGCGCCAGGCTAAGGAGTTTGCCATTGCCTGGAGCTTCAGCATTAAGTTTAGAGCAAGAAATAATGACGTCCTAGTTCTCACTGTTATTATTAGAGTCCCATCCACTGCCTCAGGTTAGTGAACTCTGGGGAAATTCGAGTTACATTTTCCAGAGAGCTTCAAGCTTGACATTGTATACCCACTCTCCATTCCTGTCCTCATTTTTACTACTCCCAAAAAGTAAACATGAGAAAAACGAAGTCAGTGAGGGTTTTCCCTTTTAATCTTTCGTGTATATGTGGCTGATTGTATTTTTGGCCTTTTATCTAAAGTAACTCGTACATTATTATGGTCTTTGTTTATTACCACAGAGTTATTTTAAGGAGCCCAAGGAGTCACAACCTCTTTATTCAGGAAATAATCTGAATTATGATCAAAGTAAGTAGCTTGCAAAGTATTTTAGTAGCAAGAAGATCATGGTTTTCTGATTGTCATGCAGCAAACTGTCAACGAGGCAATATATTTTCCAAATGAATCTATTTAAGCAGGAGCTTAAATCTCAGCAGTTAGAGCTTTCTGGTAGCAATTTTCTGTTTAACTCTGAGAGTGCAAACTTATGATCATCTTCCACTCTTATCTTGCATTTACTTTTATAGTATCACTTATTTGCTCTACGAAATCATGCATGAAGAGAATGTAACAAAACAAGTATTTCAGAAAGCCTTTGGACACCTTTTTTTAATGTTTTAGTCAGTCAACCAGTGTGGCTTTCTGTCTATATACCTAAAATACAAAACTGTGCTGTGATCTCACAAGCCCCTGCAAAGAACACACACCCTCTGTACACTTCAGGATATGTCCCGGAGGAATTGACTCAAACCAAGAAGCCTTAGATCCTTTAAGTCCTTTGAAGTCATAGGGTGACATTTCTCATGGTGTCAGGGGCCCTCCAAACATGCTGAATTAGCAGTACAAAGTAATGAGGATTAGGTTAATTTGACAGAAGATGTAAGGCACTTTCTCTGCACATCTTCACTTTAATTTCAATGTGATCCGGTGGCTAAAGGTGAAGGAGTGTCTGACCTTTACCAGAAACTTTTAGTCTCCATCTTGACAGAGTAGAATTGCTCTTCAGATGTCAGAGTAACCTCGATGCATGATGTTGGTAGAGGTCAGATTGCCTGAGATATATATTTTCATTCACATCCTTAGTGATTAGACCTGACAAAACTGTAATAGCTTATTGAGTTCCAAATGACAATGACAGACTGGGTATTTTCAAGCACTTTGATTTCTCTACCTCCTGTGACTGGTTAGGAAAGAAAGATGCTGTCTACAGCCATGCCACCCTGAACACACCGATGTCTTCTGATCTCAGACGCTAGGCAGGGTCAGGCCTGGTTAGCGCTTGGATGGGAGGAAAGAAAAATGTTCTTCCACAATTATCCTGCAACATTCCAAAATAATTTTAACACCTTGCAGTTATATAGTGTAGATTTATAACTCTGTCTATGTTATATGCACACAGAGTATTAAAGCCAATCGAAGTTCATACTTGTTTTTCTACGAGTTTAAGTAGAATCTGTGTAGAGCTCCTCCCTCATCAACCGCATCATGAATCCAGATCAGAGGCCAACAAACCTGTTCCTTAAGGGGCAGAGAATAAACAGGCTCATTTTCTCAGGTCACTGGGCCTCTGTCACAGCTGCTGAGCTCTGCAGCTCCCCAGTGGAGGCAGCTCTACCATTACACAACCACACGGTGTGGCTCTGCTCCCTAAAAACTGTACCTCCAGACATTGGCATTTGATCTCCTGTAACGTTCATGGGATCACATTTGGATTATCTTTGGATTACATTTTTCAACCACTTAAAAATTTAGAAATGACTCAGCTCAGAATTCATCCAAGAACAGAGAGTAGGTCAAATTTGGGCTAAGGTTTTAGTCTAGAAATCTTTTTAAAGGATCCTCTAAACCTTTATTGTACAGTTACAAATTCAGCTTTCAAATGACAATTGAAGATATGGAATTCAGTACTGATGGAAGGTCCCAGCACAGGTCTGGGAGAACGCTAGGGATGCACTTCAACTTGTGCATGAGTCACCTCGAGCTCCCTGGACTGCAGGGTGACCCAGTGAGCCTGAGCTGAGCCCGAGCTTCTTCTTGTCTAATAAGCTCACAGGAAGGCCCATACTTTCAGCCTGGGATACACACTCGGAGCAGCAAGGCTAGGCAGAACACGGACAACCAACGTTCAGCCAGATGTTGTGTAGCAATTCCAGCAGGCGTCAAGTGTACATGGAGAGAGTACTGCATACCCACTGTGCCAGGTGCCGATGCAGACTCTGAAAATGAGCAAAATAACATCTTTTCCCACAGGAGACTGCAGTCAGGGTAAATATACAGCACAAACATAAACAAATAGGGCTAAATTAAGGCAGCATTAAGTAAGGAGAAAGTTCACAGAAATGGAATGAAAACAAGGTATAATAGAAGAGATAAACCTCAGCCTGAACCACAGAAAATGAACAGCAAAGGAGAGAAGACTTGAGTCACCACTAGCAAAGGCTTGAAAGCAGAAATGCAGCAGCAGCTCTAGAATATCTGTCAAAGAAACAGTTGCAGGAAACAATCTTGTAGGAAGATATGGTGTGCAAAGCTATTACTTAGATTATTTGTTTATTTTAGGGGGACTAGAGGTTGTCAGTAGAAATGGAGGAAAGGCTGATGGAACTGTTCAATAAGACACACCCTAAGGCCAGCCTATAAAACCTCACAGCAAACCCCCTAAAGGCTTGACTTCTTTCAAAAAAAAAAAAATGTTCCTTTAGGAACATAGTTTTCCTGTATTATTATAATCAAGTTGAAACAGAAGCCCATAGCCTCAGCAGTTTATGGTAGGGAATAACATCCTTCAAGTATTCAGTTCTAAGTATATTTATCAGGCTGCCATTCCTTATAAGAAGGTGTTTAAATATTACTCTCTGTCTCTTAAGAAAAATTTTGACTGAGATCTCCATTTTAGAAATTGTTCTTTTTCAATTTAGAGTGTATTTCTCAAACTTGGCGTACATGCTCTGTGCAGAGAACATCAGGAAATATCTTGGTACATGTTCCAAGAGGGTCCACTCCACTGATAAAGTACAAGTAAAAGCTAAGCAACTTAACTGTGCTCCTGAATGCTATTTTTATAATAAGCAACCACAAATATATTATGACATACGCTGCCAAATTTACATGACTTCTTGTAAAGTGGTAAATCAGATTATTTCAAAGAAATGCAGAGATCAAACCTAGTGGTCTAGACTCTCTTTGTAGAGACAAGGAGGTATAATTCATTCCCTTCAGCCTTTAGAAATTCTTTGCTGAATACCTTGAAGAGATTTGAGTTCATACCTGTGGTGGGAAGGATACACACAAAAAATATAAGACTAACACACAGCATGCCATTTACATAAGTAAGAAACATGCAAGTAAAATAAAAATACAATCTCCAATGACACAAACAATATACATTAAGTACATTAAAATAGTAATTACTAGAGTATGAGAGATGGAAATAAAGAAACTAAGCAACAGAGGGAGAGATCTTGCCTATCTAAAAACTTAAGTAATGATAATTAAATAATAAATCAATTAAATCAAACCTCTGTACCTAAGTTTCAAAAATGGCTACAAGATTGTCATCATCAACTTTAAAGTTATCTTTTTAAATGAGCTATCATTGGGTATCTTCCAGGGAATCATTATGTCTTGATTACTTTTCTCTCATTGCTGGGACAAAACACCTGATGCCCAAAATTAAGGAATGAAAGGTTTATTTAGCTCACAGTTTGTGCAAGTTTCAGTTCATGCTTGGTTGGCTCCAAGGCAGAGTGGCACATGGCAGAGGGTAAACATTCATGGCAGTGGAACACAGTAAAAGCAACAAAAGCAGGGTTTATTTAGCTCACAGTTTGTGCAAGTTTCAGTTCATGCTTGGTTGGCTCCACGGCAGAGTGGCACATGGCAGAGGGTAAACATTCATGGCAGTGGAACACAGTAAAAGCAAGGAGAGCAAAAGGAGGAACGGCAGCAAGCAGCCTCTTCCTCTCCCTTACATATGCAAACTACCCACCCCAGGGCGGGTGTAGCACACACTCATAATCCCAGCATTGGACCATGGGTGAATCACAAACCCTGGAAGCCGCCCCGCCCCGTGGCCGCATGAGGATTTGGGGGAACAGCCAGACACAAGCCATAATACTTCATTACCAGTGCGATTATCAGAGTGAATTGTAAAACCTTGAGAAGATAGCTACAGGGAGGGACAAGGAAGAGAAATAGTAAGAGAAAAACAACAAAATAACTTGCATTTATTTAGTACTAAACTTTTCCAGTCCTTTGGGCCAAATTCTTCGTATGTATAACCTAAAGGAAATAATATTATTCTTCTCACTGATATTTGGGGAAACTGAAGCTTGGCGAAGTCAAGAAAAAATTTGGCACTCAGGTTTTTACCAGTTTAATTGTCTGCCCCCTGACCCAAGCCCCAACCATTATTGTATACAGTTTAGGACCCAAAGGTCGGGAATAACTGGGATGGAGACACTGGCAGTTGAGAAAGAGAGAGAACTGCTCAAAAGGACGGATTGAAGAGGGTAAAGGAAAGATGCAGTAAGCTGTTGAAAAAACTACTCTTTTCACAGCTTTAACTGAACCATCCCTAAAGTTTATGACTTTTCAGTTAAGGAGAGTTACCATTTATCTTGGTGATTGTGATAATTTCTAAATATCTCCAGCTCCTTATAAGCAACTAAACATCATTTTTGCTTTAATGCACTTGGACACTCGTAACTTTTCCAAACATGTTGAATATGAGACAGTTTGAGAAAACTTATATAAAGCAGTTGCATTATGCTATTTTCATGAGGACTTTTTAAGAAAACATACTAGAACTTCATACCAGAGGTTCCAAATACCTGAACTTCATTTTGTGGCTTATGTTGACTCCTTAAGAAACTTTGGAAAATAGTGTAGTATCTATACTTTAACTATTCATCATTCTTAAAAGGAAAATGCTAATTCCTTTTTCCAGATAATATAAAGGTAAAGGACTGTTTGTAGGTTGCTTTGACAAGCACTGTGTCAGTATTAGGCGTCTCTGCCAAGAGCTCTGATGACATTTTCTTTTCCGCCATGTGTGCCCACCCCCCCACACACACACTTTATGCCAACTTCAATCTTTAACTTGGAGATTCAGTTCCTTGATCATGCCAGCACTCACCTCCCTGGTTCTTCCTAAAAGGCCACAAAAGAGGTCTCAGTTTTTTGAGAGAAGAGCACTTTCAGTGTTTTTGATGCAACCATGCAATTTAGGAAAACTCATTGTCAATTGTGGTATGAATTATAGATTTAAGACTGGCTTACCTATGTTAATATTCAATAACTATGCAACTGGGCCCTTACCTTTCACTGAAACTTTCTCCATCATGCTCATAAAATAGTCTCTCTCTCTCCCTTTCTCTCCCTTTCTCTCCCTTTCTCTCTTTCTCTCTTTCTTTCCCTTTCTCTCTCTCTCTCTCATATTATTATTGTTACTTTTTATTTTTAAGTGACCATAATTTGATGTTCAAAATACCATGGTTTTTTTTGTTTTGTTTGGTTTGGTTTTGTTCATAATTCTCAGATCCAAGAACTTTTAAAAACATCTGAAGTTAAACAGTCTTCCTTTCTAAAATTGGGCAATAGTAATCCCCAAGAAAGGTCAAAGGAGAGATAACAACATGTTTTGTTATCAGTTGTTTAAAATCTTTAATGCAAATGTTATCAAGTCACATCTATTGACATTTCTACATTCACAAAAATATTATGAACTCTTGAAATTATTAAACTGATGATAGTGTCATAATGATAGTATGTCTATGATTTACTTATGGGAAAATGGACTTCTTAGCATGAAGACATGGATATAAGACCAGCGTATACTCAAAGCAAGATAAATTATATTTTTAAATAACATTTTTAGCTAAAAATAAGGCTTTATAGATTGAAATAGATACAATATTAACATTCAGTACTTTTCACAGCAAGGAAAAAGGCAGGTAGATACTGAATTGACATTTTCAAACATGCGTTACTTCTGTCAAATAGGAAGTGAGCAGAGCGAATCGTAATTAGTTTCGTGTTTTGACTAATATGAGACCATCACTCTAAACAGCACATCAGCAGTTCAGGTATCTGTCTCCTGCTTCCTCAGCATCCTGTACTTCTTATTTCTCAAGGGCCCCCAGCCCCGAATGGTGACAAAGACCGGCCTGCCTGCTGTGCACTGAACCTCTGTACACATCAAATAATTCTCCTATTATTTTTAAGTGATTCAAGTCTTCATATGAATTTGCTTTCCTTAATTGCTTTTTTTTGTTTGGTTTCCAGGATATTTTTTAAAACTACTCATAGTGTGGAGCAATGTTGAAAGATGTTTGTCATCTTTAAAATCTCCTTTTCTCTCTTACCACTTAGACACAGAAAGAAATTTTCACATATTAACTAAGACACTGTGGTTTTAATTGATATAATTAAAAGCAATGTTGCTTGAAGACAACTATTCATTCTATTCATTCCTCCAGTCATGTAGCCATCTGAGCCACTAACTTCTTTGAGCACTTACTTGATATTATACTAAGATAATAAAACATCATCTTAGAGATTTCCAATTTTGGAAAGAGAAAACTAAATTTATAATAATTACACTGAAGTTGAGAAGTGTTGTAATAGAGATTTTTACATAGCATAGAAAATAAGTTCAGGAGTGATTAAGAAACTCATAGAGGAGTTAAAGAGATGGGAGAGGAATGGGGGAAAAAAGGAGAAATTAAGGTATATCGTGTACAGGTACAAATTCCCTATGATGGATGTGATCATTGTGCAAATCTAAATTGTAGCAGTAAACTCAATGATAAAAAATTCATAGATACCACACTTCCATCTATAAATGTTATGCTTTTCCTTTTATAAAATTCTCTGTTTTTCATTCTATCACTCAAGATTCAAATCTATCTTTGGAAATTGAGATACCAGAAGAAAGGGTCATAAGGACACTTGTAGTGTCTCACACACCTTTTTCCAAAGCAATTACTGCAAGTCATCCTTCCATTTTGCATTTTTGACTATTCAAAATAGTTTTTCCTATTCGTTTAAATATATAGGAGGCAGGAGGGTATAAGAATCCCTACTTTCAAGAATGTTACATTATAGCCGAAGAGAAAGATTCTTATACAATTAATCATAATATATTTATGAATGTCAAGAAATATTAAAGTACAGAGAAGAAACACCAATTTCCAAGTTGAAAAGGCAAAAATGAGTGTCCTGGTAGGGAGAGTACAGATTACATCAGGAGTAGAAAACAGAGATTGAGCCTGGAAAAGTGGGTTGGGGTAAAATGTAGCATCTTGAACACTAGGTTTAGAAGCTTATCTTTCTTCCTGTAGTCATCTAGGAATAAATAATCAAAAGATTTAACCATTGATGTCATAATTTGCTTTTTAAATAATCCATGTGAAAGTGCAGTGAGTACATTTAATAATTCAAAGTTTTGGTGTAAGAAAACACACTATGAAAGCTATTTTGATGAAAAAATAATTTGGCCAATGACAATGAGGGGCAGGCAATTTTGGGGACATTCATACTTGGGCAAGAGCAGTTAATGGAAGTTGAAGAGAAAGGTCCATCTTAAAATCTCATACACTGGGATAATTCCAGTAGACCAAATGTCTCTCTCTGCAGAAGAGCCATTACTATGCAGCAAGACTAACTGAACAAAGTAAAAATTGGTGTGAATCTATTCTTAAAAATAGCCAGGAGAGTTTTGCTGATATTGCTTTAAAATCTCTTTTATACCCTTCAGCATGCCTGTGTGGGACAGGGTTCTCTATTTTAAGTGTTATTAAAAACAAAACACAGAAATAGTCTAAGTATACATTATCCTCTAAGAATAGCATGGTCATTGATCTAACCTAGATTAGACCAGCTAATGAGCAAGAAGCAAGCCCACTTATCACATTAAAATCTTTAAATATTGATACGTAAAGGGATCATGCATTGACCTTTTCTGCCCTTTCTACCTGGAAGCTGTCCTCAACCTGCTAATGTACACAACAATAAAAAAGACATACAAAATACATGAAATTGTTAGTATTAGTCAATAGAAAGTGTACTTCAGTAAATATAACAGGAAAGTTATAAAAGTTGTATAAATTCCTCACTAAATGTTTACAAATAGGCAATTTATACAGAATTGCTATTTCACTCATAACTTTCTCTATTTCCACAATAGTAATTAAACAGAAAGCCTAAAGTGAGTTCCTCACGCCAAATGCCTAAATGCATATGCTGCATGACCACTTTAGGTATCAGTATTTAAAGTTTTTCATGTAATAAGTGAGCTTGCTTCATGCTCATTAGTTGGTCTAATCTGGGTTGGATCCAGAAACTGGATGAAGAACTATCCCTTACAGCTACCCAGGCAAGTTATAAGCCACTTAAAATAGAAGTAAAATCAAAAAGAGCCCTCTTAACTCTAAACAACTCAGCACATCAATAAGCATCGCATCTTGACCTTGACACATTTCATCTTGAACAATACTGCTGGGCTTTCCAGACCATGAATAGAAGAGGGAATAATGACTTTACTATCATTGTTTTCCTCATATTCATCAGCTTTCCCATCTGCACATGGTACCCCAACACCCACAACTTATAGGAGGAGTTTCATCTGGTTCATCATTTTAAAGAGATTCAGTCCATGGTGCACTAGCTCCGAGGCAAGACCATCATGGTGGAACAAAGGTATTTAGTCCACAGTGGCTAAGAAGCAGAGAAGGGAGCACACCACAGAGAAAGGGATGAGGGGCCAGACATACAACCCAAGGTCACGTTTCCATGACCTATCCAACAGACCTGGACGTGTTCTCCCCCAGCCCCTTGGTGGATCACAAAACCATTCAACTGTCAATGTTCTAACTGCCACATTGTACTCCATGTCTTTATACCTAAAAACATCTTCTTAAACCACATTTAATCTCCAAATAAGACAAAAGCAAGTTCATACTTCTGCCTCACATAATGCAGCTATCCTGTTTACAACCTAAAATATAACAATCCTTTCTCCAGAGTCTCAAAGGGCAGCAAGAGGGAGCTTTTCCTATATCAGAGCCTGATTGTTGGGCAGTTTTGAAATTTCATCTCTCTCAATCTTAGACATGAGAAAGTTGTAGACAAATTTTCTACCAGGACATAACACACGTGGCCTCTAATCAAAATAACAATGCAATCATGTTTCCAACTGAAACATCCTTAGACAGACCTTTACTGCACATATTTCTAACAGCATTCTGTCTTCTGACCTCTGATCTGGATCACACATCAAGCTCTGCTTACAAAATTCTAAGAATTCCCTAGCCTGCATCTCCAAACCTTTTCAAACTCCTCCAAATCACTTTCGAAAGCTTCTATATCATATGGTCAGGTACAGTAAGAGCAAAGACTGCAGTTCTCTGGCACCAATTTTCTGTATTAGCTTTGCCTTCACTGTGGTCTAGAGTCCAACACCCACAGCGTAAAGGAGGACAGGCTTACTTTGGCTCATGGCTGCAAAGGGGTTCAGCCCATGGCAGGCTGGCTATAAGGCAGAATCATCATGGTGGCAAGGAATGGTAGAGAAAAGATTCTTAGTTCATGGTGGCAGGAATCAGAGAAGGGCAACAATACCAGAGAGGAAAGGGGTGGAGGGACCAGGTACAGACCCCAGGGCCACACCTCCATGAGCCAGCCAGAGGGACCCCAAAAGTGTGCTTCATCAATCCCCTGAGGACTTCCCAAAGCCAATCAAGTTGGCATTCACACTGTCACACCCCTCTAGACCTAAATGTTCAGAAAGCCCTTGAGGTTTGCAAGAAAAAAGACCCCAACCCTCTACAGATCCTCAAACTGTTAGATATAACTATGGCAGAAATTCAGTCAAGTGAAAAATTATAGTTGAACATTTTAGGTGACTTTTTCAGATCAATGATTCTACAAATGCAAGACGACCAACATAATATATTAAGTAAATTCTATAAATAACATTAACAATTACAATCTGTTTAACAGGATGCTAGAACGACACTGTCAGTTTCAACAGAAACACAGGCAGTTGCATAGCAACATGAGTGTGAGCGTGGTCTCCTGACTGGAGGTGGAAATATTCCTGACGCAGGTGTCCTTCACTTACTCTGGGTTCCCTGCACCCCTGTCAGGAAAAAAGCATCACAAGAAGGACTTTTGTGACAGAGATTTCCTCAGAAATGATTGTGCTGTGAGTGCTGTCCTTCCTCTTGCATCATTGAATTTCCCCTAAAATGAATCCAAAGGGAACCGCTAAAGATGACCGAGGGGAAGAGTTCACTTTAAACATTCACCCCTTGGCCCAGAGACAGCAATGACAATATCTTAAGTAAAAAGTACAAGTTCAGTACAAGTAAGAAAAGCCCTGCTGTTGGGTCTAGGTATCCATCACTGTACAACAACGCCCTAAATTTAGTGGCTTCATATAACATCACCTCCATTGCACTCCTGGATTATGAGGTCAAAAATTCCCATGGCTCTCACTGCGAATGCTGTGTTTTTGTCCCATGTCATATAGAGCCTCAGCCAAGAGAAGACTTGAGTGGCTCCAGATATTTCAAACAACTGAAAGCTAGAGAAGACCACACTGGAGTTAAATAAATGGGTATGTCTATGCTGTAAAATTCAAGGAGGCACTCATAGTCATTTTCAAGCAGGTGTCTCCTCTGTACTGAAAGATTCTGACAGTGAAGGCCTCCTTAAATTTTGCATCCATCCTGACCGTGGGAATGATTTCATCAGGATGCTCTAAGCCTGGCTTTAACTGAGACAGGTAAGTGAAAGAGCCACACTTGAGTATGTGGCTTGAGTTTTTCTCAGCATAATAGATAGTCTCTGAGAAGAAGCATTGCAAGACTACGAACACATCAAAAGCACCAAACAGAAATGCAAAAATGGTATGACCTCTTATGATCTAGCCTCAGCAGTTACATAACATAACATAATATCACCTCCATAACATTCTCCTGGTCAGGAAAGACACAAGCCCACCAAGACGCTAAGGTACAGGACGCATACCCTGCTGTCCTGTTTACTCAGTTGGAGTAAAAGTTAGGGGAGGGAGAGGGAAAGGCTGCTTTCCTCTTGGACAACAACTGGCCCACTTATGTCTGTCTAATTAGAGGAGTATCAAAGTTGCACTTTAAATCAAGTTGAGTTCTATTATCGAGTAGAGTGTTCTAATTCTTGAAGCGAGCAAAGCTTGGGAATATGGCAAAACCATTACCCGTGACAGACAAGAAAAGCCAAGGAACATGATGAAGTTTTCATCCAGGAATAAAATTTAAAGAGTTGATTGCAGATGAAGATAAAGACTTTTTTGATCACATTGCATAAACCATGGCCTTCTATCAAATTGGTTGCATAAATCATAGCTATGGTAATATTAGCCATAAACTGAACTGGAACTACAAAATGGAAGTACTGGTGATCGATCATGATGATAGCTATCATTTAGCACATGCAATTTGTGAATGAAGAGCATGTTGAAATTCACAACACCTTTAAAGCAAGATGAAATCATGAGATCACAGTTCTAGACACCTCAACACCACACCCCAGAGTGAGTCAGTGGTATTGATATTGGTAGAGAAAGGACAAAGGAAATGACAGACAAGTGGAAGGAAATTCTTGACACAGCGAGCAAAGGACCAGCCAGAATGGCACTAGCAGAAGACAGGATCAGGAAGAAAAGCAGCACTTTTCCCAGCACCTAAGTCTGCGCTGCATGACCCACCGCAGATTTTGAGTGGAGGATTGGCGTGATCTGGTTTATGTTTAGACAGTCTGGCACTCTGGGAGAACAGGGGAATAGTGTGCATGTGTGCATGCATTTGTGTGTTCATGTACTCTGCATATGCGTGTGAGAGACAGAGAGAGACTACAGAGTGGGGCAAGCAGAAAAATCTAAGAAGCTATGGGCTCCTTCAGGTGAAAAATGACAGTATAATGCTGGTTGGGATGAAGGTGTGAGCAGGGGTGATGTCATTAAAAAGTGGAGATGTTGCTAAGAAGTTCAAAGGTGGGTCTATGATAAACAGAGCGATAAGCTGACACCACATACGGATGGATCAGATGAATGGCGGGATGTTTGTGACACTGTAAGAAAGAATTCTACATGCGATGACCAACAAATATTACTCTGTGGTGGGTGAGGGGAATAAAACTCAGCATTAACACATGTGAAAATACTTAGGTGGACTCACTAATTAAAACAAATATTGATAATAATTCATATTTATTACTAAATTGTACAGGGAAGAGCACTGGTGCAGTCATTTCACTTGGTGTCTGAAGTTACTCTGTGCTCCTTAAATTGATGCCAAATAATTAGGTTTATCTAGATAGAAAATACAGAGGTAGAGGTTAGAAAGTTTTGCTCCCTCACTACCATCTCTTCACATCATAGTGTTTTCCCTGAGTTTGAATTTTGTTTCTCAGTTTGCTATAAAGAAAATTCTTAAGACACTTATGGTGATCGGCCCCTCTCACTCACTCTCTCTCTCTCTTTAGCCTTGCTAACTACTCTGCAGATTCAGGCCACTCTTTTGCATCTGTCTGCGGGCATGTGCATCTTTTTTACATGATCGTTTTGCATCTGAGCTTGAAATGGCTTCTCTGTAGACATATTGAGCCCTTTTGGTGTTTCTTCCTCTTCCCTCCTGAGCTCCTCCATGATTTCACAGTTTTAAAAACAATTGTGCTTTGCATCCTTTTGTCCCTATTAATTATGTCTTCCAATATTTTCTCCAAGTTTTTGGAAACTGCTTTCCTAAAATTTTAGTGTAACTTTCAGTCTTGTTTACTGATCACTGAATTATGAAACATATTGTTTACTGTGTAGAATTATATTTGTGCAAGGAGACAAAATGAGCACATTTATTAATTATACGAATGTTTGCTATTTCACTCTACTGTGGATTCCAAGAGGATTTGCCTGGATTCAGCCTGATTTAACCACAGCTATCTTGAATCTGAGCCACCACGACTTTCCCTGAGTCATCCTGGCCCATTTTCCGTGAACAGTTTCCCAGCATATTGTAAATAAGCACAACCACGGGCATGGTATGTGGAGCTTTACAACTGGCTCCAGCTTTATCAGTGCCCGGAATGTGCCTGAAGTCTTTGATAGTAGCAGATGATACAAGAAAATTAGGCACAGTGTAGCTTAGATAAAGTCACATTTATCCTGAACGCTATGCATTATCTCTTGCTTTCCCCCAAACCGTGAGAAGCTACTAGTTTTGCTGCTGCCCAGGACCATGTTTCTGTCAGTACCTCCCCATCAAGTGAATCTGCAATTCTGGACCTGTCCTCCTCTTTCCTTGGTCTCACTTGGTCTTACTAGGATCAGATTTTACTGGAGGAAACTTCTGATCAGAATAAAAGCTGATAATAGGATTTTGTGATAACTGCCCAATGACTGCCAGATTCTGACTGTGTTGCTAGTACTGACTCCATAACAGCATGTATGTGTGGACACACACATACGTATGCAAGAAAAATGTATAATCCTTACATAAATAGGACTGACTTTCCAAAACCATTAGTATTATCAATTGGGATAAAATTCAAATGTTTATATTGTTTCTTCTCCCAGACCTGGGTTCTTTTTTAACATAAACCAACTAAAACTACCACTTGGTCCCTCACAGGGTATTAACAATGATGTCTTGCCTTGAGATTTCAATCTCACCTCAACTGAAGTCTACTTTGATCAAGTTGATTCAATACTAAATTTTTAAAGTTTTCTAATTATGAGCTTTCACATACAAAAACTCTAGGAAAGTCTATGACCGATTTTAATGAGAAAGGGCTACAAAATTGCATTCTACATTTCTTTGATCTTCTGTTTAAGACACTTAACACTTGTTTGTCATTAGGTTTTGTTTCTTACTTTTTTTTCTTTTGCTCACTTTGGTTTTTAATTTTTGCTGGTCATCTACCTTATTCCCACCTATTAGTACTTGTCTTTTTTTCCATGAATAAAACTTTTCTAATTAGTCCTTTGATATGGTTTGACATGTTAAATGAATAAAGCAACTGAGACATAGCAATATTTTAAACCTTTTTTCTTTCATTTTCTTGCAAATACAGACAGAGCAGTTTCAAGTTTCTGTACTTTTGCCAAGCAGAGCTCCAAAATATTGTCTAAAAGATCCATAGTTTTCAAAAGTAATCTATCAAAGATGTGCTATATGTACACATAGGTGTGCACCTATACATATTTAGTGTGTAATAGCTTAATGTTTCCAAGGTCTAGCACCAACACATTTTGCCAGATTGTCCTTCCATTTACCTGAAAATAAAGTAAAAGTAATTCGATAGGGAAATAAAATGTTTTTTTAAAATGCTTCCTATTTTCACAGTTGTCTTGAGAACTGGAAGGTAATAGGCAAAACTTAATAACAAATAACTCAGAATTTTGTTCTCCCTCTGAAGCACAACTGTCATAAAAATATACTCCTCACCTAGGGTTACTGTGAGTAATCTGTTATAGATGGCAAAGAGGAAAATGGATATACTCCCTAGCCAAGCATTTTGATCATTAACAATAATAGAAATGTTGCTTCCAACAAGCCCTTGGGTATTGCCAGTACTGAAAACCTGAAAGTAATTGCTTATAGATGGGGCTGGTCTGGCAGGAAAGCCTCTAGGACTTCTTTTTTCCTAAATAATGGTTACATTAAAATGATTCAAATATTCCACAATGGACATTCGCAGAAATGCTGGGCATAGCTCTTGCTCTGAGAAACTAAGTCAGAAAACAAGTTGCTGTTTGGGGGGTTGTGAGGAAATAGTCTGCTACAGAGGTCCGTGGTGTAAATCTTTTTGGCTATGAACTACCCTCAAAAGGGGTCCCTCATACCTAGTTCATGACAGTGTTCTATGTCCTTTGGGTCAGCTACTTGATAAGTTGACTTGTATAGAGGGTCTTTAAAAGGAGTCCAGTCCTTACCTCTGAGAGAAGACAGAGTTGGCTGGGGGAAGGAGAATTATGTGCTAAACACCTGCAAAGTGAGTCTTCAGCTAGTGCTCTATCTAGAACCATCCTCTGGTAGTTTGTCCATGACATCCTTGGTGGCCTGCACTACCTTACTAAGAACAAAATAATGAAGACACAAGCAATGAGAGATTATTTTTCACCTTAAAGATAGCATATGGCACATGAAAGCTTGGTGTAGAAATGTTGTTCCTAACTGACTTTGGTTTTAGGACTTCATATTCTTTTTCTCTTGTGCATTTTTTTAATTTAAAGAGAAAAGAACAAAAACAAAATAGCATGAAGCATAATAACAACACAGAATTTCAAAACAAGGTGATAGGAAATCAACAATTGTTTTTGTATTACTTATTATTATCTTCAAAATAGTTGCTCACATTACCAGATATAGGTATGCAAGACTGATCAAACAATTAAGCACTAACTGTTCCTTTCAATAAACCCACAGAAATTAGTAGTACAATTATCTGAGCATTTTTTGTGTGTATATTTTTTCTCTTCTTTCTTTTCTTCCTTCTCTCATTCCAGTTGTTCTTTCTTATTAAGTAGTTTCTTTCCCTTTCATAATATCTATTATTCCTTTTACTTTTATTTACTTTTTCAGGTTCTTACACTGGGGAGACAACACAGTGTTTACACGTGCAGGTCTGACTTATTTCGCTTATGAGTATGGTATCTAGTTGCACCCATTTACCTATAAAAGCCTCAAGTTTATCTTTCCTTATACCTGAGTAATATTTCATTGTATAAAAATACATTTTTCTTATGCACTCCTCAGTTGATGGGCATTTGGGCTGTTTCCAAAATTTTGCTCTGATAAATTGTGTTGCTATAAACATGAGTGCACATATATCATATATATGTGGTGTGATGTTTTTAATTCTGGGAAAACACACAGAAGGGGAATGGCTGGGTTAAATACAATCTCTAATCCTAATTTTTTGAGGAATCTCCAGACTGATTTCCAAAGTGGTTGCACAAGTCTTTACTGCCAGCAAGAGTGGAGAGGAGTTCCTCTCTCCCCAACAGTCTCCTCCAGCATTTGTTGTTGGTTGATTTCTTGATGACAGTCATTCTTTCTGGGGTGAGATGGAATCTCAGTGTTATTTTAATTTGCATTTCTCAAATGACCAATCATGTTGAACATTTTTATGTATTTATTTGCCATTTGTATTTCTTCATCTGAGAAGTGTGTATTCATCTCAGATGCTCATTTTTGGATTGGATCTTTGAATTTGGGAGGTCTGAGTTTTTTCAATTCTTTACATGTTCTAGATATAAGTCCTTTATCTGAGGGACAATCAGCTAAAATGTTTTCCCACTCTGTGGGTTGTCTTTTCACTCTATTGGTGATTTCTTTCAAAGTACAAAAGCTTTTTAATAGTATGAGATAACAGTTGCTGATACTTTTGAAGTGTTTCCCATGCAGCTTGGGTTTTGTCATGAAGACTGTGCCTACCCCCATGTTTTCAAGATTTTTACCTACTTTCTCTTCCAGTAGATTTAGTGTTTCTGTTTTAATATTTAAATCTTTGTTCCACTTTAGTTTAGTACATGGTGATAGACATGGGTCTAGTTTTATTCATAGGCATGTGGAAAGCCAGTTTTTCCCAGCACTGTTTATTAAAGAGGCTATCTTTCTTCCAGTAAATATGTTTGGATCCTTTGTCGATTACAAGGTGGCTGAGTGTGTTTATAGTTGTGTCCACATCTTCCAATCTTTTCCACTGGTCTACAGGTCTACTTTTTTGACAGTACCATGCTGATTTCATCACAGTAGCTTTGTAAAATAATTTCAAATCAGGGATTGTAAAGCCTCCTGACTTGTCTTTGTTGCCCAAGGCTGCCTTTGCTATTTAGGTCTCTTCTGGTTCCAGATGAATTTTAGGAGTATTTTCTCTACTTCTTTAAAGTATGCTAATGGTATTTTGATCAGGATTGCATTAAATCTGTATAACAATTTTGGAACTGTGGCCATTTTCATTATGTTGTTTCTTCTTATCCATGAGCAAGGGATATCTTTCCATTTTCTGATATCCTCTTCTATCTCCTTTTTCAGAGTACTATTATTTTCAATATATAAATTTTTTACATCCATCATTAGACTGATTCTTAAGTATCTCATTTTTAGGATGCTATTGTGAATGGTGTGGTTTCCCTAATTTCTTTCTCAATAAGTTTATTTGTGTACAAGAATGCTATTGATTTTTGAGTATTGACATTTTATCCAGACATGCAATGAATTTGATTATTAATTTTAGGAGTCTTTTTGTGGAGTTTTTGGGTCTTCTATGTAAAGTATCACATCACCTGCAAATAATGATAGTTTCACTTCTTCCTTCCTTATCCTTATTCCTTTTATTGCTCTCTCCTCTAATTTCTCTGGCTAGTGTTTCCAGAACTATGTTGAAAAGGAGTGGTGACAGTGAACATCCTTCTCTTGTTCCTGATTTTAGAGTCAAAACTTTCCATCTTTGTTCATTTCGTATGATGTTGGCTGTTGGTTTGTCATAGATAGCTTTTATCAGATTGAGATAAAGATCATCTATTCCAATTTTCTGTAGGGTTTTCATCATGAATGAGTGTTTGACTTTGTCAAAAGTTTTTCTGCATCTATTGAGATGATCGTATGATTTCTTTCTTTGGCTCTCTCATCAGTAATGTATTACTTTAATTGATTTACATATATCGAACCATTCCTGCATTCTTCGGATAAATCTCAACTGGTCATGTTGTATAATCTTCTTGATGATTTATTGAATTCTGTTTGCTAGTATTTTATTTAGGATTTTTGCATATGCATTCATTAGAGAAATTTGTCTGTAGTTCTGTTTTTTTGGTTGTATCTTTCTTTGGTTTATGTATCAGGGTAACATTTGCCTCCAGGAAGAGATAGGGAGTATTGCTTCTCTCTCAATTTCATTAAAGAGTTTGAAGAGTATTGGCATTAGATCTTCTCTACATTTCTCATAGAATTCAGCAGTGAATTCCTCAGGGCATCGTCTTTTCTTTGTTAGTAAGTTTTTAATTACATTTTCAATCTCAGTTATTAATGTTGTGCTATTCAGAATTTTTATATCTTCTTGATTCAGCTTTAATAATTCATATGTATCTAGGAATCTGTCCATTTAGTCTATGTTTTCCATCCTATGAGAGTAAAGACTTTTGAAGTAGATATTGATGATCTTCTCAGTTTCCATAGGATCTGTAGTGACTTCATCCTTATCATTCCTCAATGCAGGAATTTAAGTTTTTTCTTTCCCTTTTTTGACAAGATTGGCTAAGGGTTTATCTATTCTATTTATTTTCTCAAAGAACCAACTCTTTGATCTATTAATTCTTCATATTGCTTTCTGGTTTTCCATTGTGTTAATTTCTGCTTTTATTTTTATAATTCCTCCCTTCTATGGGCTTTGGGTTCATCTTGCTCTTTTTTTTCTAAAAGTTTGATGTGTAACATTAGATTATTTGTGCTCATCTGTTTTCCTGATATGAGAATTCACTGCTGTATTTCCCTCTTAGGACTGCTTTCATTGCATCTCATAGGTTCTGGTATGCTGTGTCTGCATTCTCATTTAGTTGTAGATATTGTTCAATTACTTCCTTTATTTCATCTGTGACCCAGTGGTTGTTTAGGAGGCTGTTATTTAATTTCCATGTGTTTATGGACTTTTTGCAGTTTCTTTTGCCACTAATTTCTAATTTCATTGCACTATGGTGAGATATTATACATGAGATAATTTCAATTCCTTTGCATTTACTTAAGCATGTTCTGTGGGCTAGTATGTGGTTTATTTTAGAGAACATCTCATGTGCAGCTAAAAGAATGTGTATTCTGATGATGTTGGGTGGAACAGTCTGAAAATATCTACTAAGTCTATTTGTTCACAGGTTTGGTTCAGTTTTGTTATTTCTTTGCTGATTTTTTTGCCTAGTTGATTTATCTCTTTGTGACAAAGGGGTATTGAGGTCTCTTGTTATAATTGTGTTATTTTTTATTTGATTTTTTATGTTTATTAATAATTATCTTATATAGTTGGGTGCTCTTGTATTTGGTGCATATACATTTATTGTTATTATCTCTTCCTCTTGAAGTTTCCCCCTAACAAATATATAGTGACCTTCTATATGCCTTATGATCATTCTTGGTCAGAAGATGACATTGTCTACAAAAGAATAGGTACTTCTGCTTTTTTCTAGGTTCCTGTTGAGTAGAAGATTATTTACTATCCTTTGATTTTCAGTCTATGAATTTCTTTTTGCATTAAATATGTTTCTTGTATACAGCATATTGTTGGATGTTCTTTCTTGATCCACTCAGCCAGTCTGTTTATTCTCATGGTAAATTGAGGCCATTTATATTGATGGTCATAACTGATATATATTGGCTTATCTTGGTCATGGTACTTTCCTGCTGTTGGTTCCCTGCTTTTACCCTCTGTTTGATTGCTTGCCTTGCCTGGTGGTTACTTTCTGTTATTGTTCTTGGAATTGCTGTCATTTTTATATCAGTCTGGTATATCTATTAGTACCCTCTATGGCACTGATTTGGTGTTCATAAATCTCTTCCATTGTTCTTTGTCATGGAGGTATCTTATTTCTCCATTAATTTTGAAGATAGTTTTGAAGGTACATCACTTTGGGCTGGAGGTTGTTTTCTTTCAGGACTTGAAATACTTCACTCTGAGCTCTTCTTGACTTGAGAGTCTTGGTTGAGAAGTGTGCCATGATTCTGATGAGTTTTCCTTTATAGATTATCTGTTTCTTTTCTCTAACAGCTTTTAAGATTTTGTTCTTGTGCTGAAATTCTGGAATCTTAATCATTATATGTCTTGTAGTTTTGTTTTGGTCACAAATGTTTGGAGTTCTAAATGCTTCCTTTATTTGTATGTCAATTTCTTTATCCACACTTGCGAAGTTTTCTGCCATTATTTCTGTGAAGAGTTTTTTATGTCATTTGTGTTGTCTCCAGCTTTCTCATTGACCCCAATCAGTCTTATGTTGTTCTTTTTCATTTCTTCTTGTAGCCGTTGGATTGATTTTTCATGATCTCTTGATGATTTTAGGATATTTTTCTTTTCACTACCACTGTCTGTAACTCTGTTGTCAAGATCTGAAATCCTATCCTCTCCTTCATTCAACCTGTTGCATATACTTTCAATGGAGGTTTTAATCTCTTGGATTTCTATTTGGATCTGTTTCATGGATTCTATTTCTTTCCTATGCTGGTCATTATTTGTTTCTGTCAAGTTTCAAAGCTCTTTTATCTGTGTTTTCTCTGATATCTTTGATTTTAAGCATCATTTCTTTCTGTACCTGAGGTGTTATTTTCTCCATAGCCTTTTCTACTTCTTTTTTCACCTCTGCTGCTATTATTTCTGAAAGTGCTAGTGTTCAATTTTCAATTTCATCTATTTTCCTGAGTTCAGGGCTTTTCCTGGGTGGGCTGAGGGTCTGGGATTCCATTTTGCCTCTGCAGCTTGTCATTTTCTATTTTCTCTCTTATATTTTGTTTTCTATGTTCATACTTGCTTGTTTCTTATGATACATAGCTTTATCACTAGTATGTAGGTTTCTTTAGAGTGTCTATTCCTCATGGAAGTCTTCTAGATGTAGGTGGTTTCTTACAGCTATCTCAAGGCCCTAGCTTCCTAATTTATAAAGGATGCAAGACTACAATTTGGCTCAGTTCCTA